>JAPFRF010000024.1:14721140-14974384 GCA_029282475.1 Phrynocephalus forsythii
GAAGATTCTCAGTCCTCCAGGTGAGTTTATCTGGAAGCTGAGTCATGGCAACTGGACTTCTTTCCCTGCTCCTCCAAACAGCTTCGTCAGACTGAATGCAGCCAGTGCGGGTCCTTCATCTTATATTCCGCTTTGACCTCCTTCATTCCAGCCATTCATGGGAGCATTGAAACCCCCTTCCTCAACAGAAGTGGGGGCCTCAAGCACAGTCTATCTGCTACGTATCAGGGTGTGCTTTCAACAATTCCAAGACAAATCAAAAAGCCTTCACCACCAAGGCCATAGCTAACGACCCATACTTTATATATAGGTTTCAGCACCTTATTAGGCCATTGTTCACCTTAAGGCCATGGATACTTTTGTCTCCCTAATGAGCCTATTCAGGCCATTGTCCATCTTATGAGCCTATTTCAGACCAGGGTGAGGAGAGGTCAAAGCGGACTACAAGATGGAGGACTCACAACTAGCTGTATTCCGACTGAGGAAGCTGTTTGGATGAGCAGCGAAACTTTTCAGTCTCTCAAGAAAAAGAAGTCCAGTTGCCATGACTCAACTTCCAGATATTGATTTACTAGTGACTTCAAATGTTTTTGCCCCCCCCCTCCTTAAAAAGGACTCACACAACATGGAAAGACAATCCTTAAGAATGAAACAAGGAGCATACAAATGGGCCCCACATCAACACAGGGCAAAATTAAAGCTAAAACCACCTATGGAAGCGTGAAAAAGGAACTTACAAATCCCCAAAATCCCACTCTGAGAAATGGGCCCAGGACTGCCCGAGTAGTAGGGGAAGGGGTGCTCCTGTCAAAGGGGCAATAAAACCATCAAACACCGGAAGTCCCGCCCCTTACCGGAAGTCCCGCCCCTTACCGGAAGTCCCGCCCCCCTTACCGGAAGTCCCTACCTTCCGCCCCGCCCCTACCCGGAACCGAACCTTCCTGGGCCCTTTGACCTGGAAGTGACGTCCTCTTCCGCCTGACCCGGATGGGGAGCCTTGCCCCCTCCCCCCGACACGTCACGGGTCCCCCTACCCCACCCTCAGGCATGCCCGGGCATGCCTTCCCCTAGGGCGCTGCCGCTGGCTATGTGTTGGCTGGGCCTGGCTTGCTGCGTGTGCGCATGCCTGAGAGGCCTTATAAGAAGAGGGGAGTGTTCTGCGGTGCCCGCCGCCGCCTTTCCCGCTGTTCCTGAAACCGACTGGCTCATGGTCCCCGCCGTCCCGTTTATGTGGAGAAAGATGGACTCTTCAAGCAAGATCGGGTTTTCCTCCAGCTTACCGAAGGACACCCCGGACTCACCGCCGAAAGCAGAGAGCGTGGACTCCTCCGAAGCCCGAGAGCCCGGACTCCCGCCAAAATCCTGGACCCCGAAGATAGAGAGGCAGCGGTTGAAACCGAAAAGGCGTCTGCACCCCCACTTGCACCACGGGCCTACGGGATTTTCCATGCCCCTCTGCCCCCTAAACACCCCATCGCGGAAGCCCAGCTCTGCGCCAAAAAGCCGCCCAAGTCTGCCCTTCACACTGAGGAGACCCTGTTTTGGTCCGATCTTGAGTGTGATTGTCCTCATGGAGTAAGAGCAGGATGGCAGAAACCAAAAGAGAAATCGGGGAGTGAATGCTCAGATGGTTCCGAACCTGGGCCTCTAGAGGAGCCACAAGAGGATATTTGGACTTCTGCCGATGAGGGTTATGAGAGCGGTTCAGCGGCCGAGGTGAGTTTTTTTCATTAAATTGTTTATAACTCTCGTTCGGGTTTGGGGGCGGGTGCTGCAAAATTTAAAACTAAGAGGCTGTTTAATGCTCTCTCAACAGGACACTCTGCTGGAGAAAAGAATCTGCCGAGAAGTCATAGCGTGTGAAAAAAAAAAAAAAATTCTAGCGCTTCAAGTGGTTTCAACATATACTCTGAGAATATAACAGCTTATTCAATAATGTCTGTCTTTATGTTTAAAATTAGAAAATAGCCTTTTCCGTCCTATTATTTGCAAATATTAAACACATTATAAGTCTGGTAAAGCCTTGAAATCTTAAAATGCTCCAGCCTTATTCTCTTGTGAATAAAGTTTATTTTACCCTTAATCTGTGTTCATATGTCTGTGGGCTGCTAAGATGCCTGACCACGGGATGTTCTAAAAAATATATATTATACACCAGATTCTGTAGGAAGTTTTGGAGGTGTGAACCCTCTATTTAGTGAGGCAAAAAGCGTATCAAATCATTAAGGGTCAAGGATGTTTCTCGATGGCTTTCTGATCAGGATGCCTATACACTCCATAAGCCCGCCCGAATACATTTTAAAAGAAACAAGACTATTGTCTCTGGAGTCGATGCACAATGGCAGGCGGATTTGGTAGATATGCAGCAATTTTCAGAGTACAACAGGGGCTACAAGTACATATTAACATGCATTGATATTTTATCTAAATATGCCTGGGCTGTGGCTCTCAAAGACAAGACGGGGCGGGCGGTGTCCAAAGCTTTAGCGGACGTTTTCAAACAAAACCATAGACGTCCAGAGAAGCTTCAAACAGATCGAGGTTTAGAGTTCCTAAATAAGCCTGTAAGGCTGCTGTTAAAGAAACATGGGATACACCACTTTGTCACCAATAATGAGGTCAAGGCTGGTGTTGTGGAAAGGTTTAACAGAACTTTAAAAACAAAAATGTGGCGGTATTTCACAGCCAATAATACGTACAAATATATGGATGTATTACCTCAGCTCCTAAGAAGCTATAATCACAGCATGCACAGAACTATCAAGGCTAGGCCTGTAGATGTGACCCCTCACAACTCTTTGGCCATCTGGAAAACAATCTATGGGACCTCTGCTAAAACGAAAGAGGAGAGGCCACTGTTCAGAAAAGGAGACCATGTCAGGGTTTCAAAAATAAAGGGGTGTTCGATAAGGGTTATGAACAGAATTTCACTACAGAGATATTTATAGTGGATCAGGTTATCAAAAAAGCAAAGAGACCCGTATACCTGTTAACAGATTACCATGGTGATGCTATTGTGGGGACATTCTATCCCGAAGAACTACAGAAAGTGAACCCCCGAGAAGACCGGGTGTATAGAATTGAAAAGGTATTGGCCACAAAAGGCCGTGGCTCAAGAAAACTTCACTTAGTGAAATGGAAGGGTTGGCCCAGTAAGTTCAACAGTTGGGTGGCTGCCTCTGAAATTTGCGACCCTGTATAGAAGAGTTGGAAATGGGAGATAACGGATTTTACATCACACTCCCCAGCAATGCATGCAAGGAAATATTTCCTCAAAATACAAATGCTAATTTTACAACACTGCTACCACAACCCTTAGATCTGAGCGGTGCATGGGAAGTTGGTCTGGCTGAAATTCAGTACCCCGCAGCTGGTACACACTGACTAAAAATGTCATGTTTTACATTTATCAGGATGCAACTAAATGGGGCTTTCTACTACACAGAGGTTATTACAAGAGCATTCAATCTGTTTTGGATGAAATGAATGACAATATAAAAGTAGCCATAGATCCGCCTAAAATACGTTTTGTCTACGACCCTGTAAAGGGTAAAGTTAGATTCATAGGGGAAAACACATACAAATTCTCGGCCTCTGGGGGTTAGCCCACATATTGGGCCTACCACCCGATGTTCCTGTCGATAAAATAGACCACGCTGCAGACATTACCGGAGGGGTCAGCGCCTTGTACCTGTATACGGATATCATAGAGCACCAAATTGTAGGAGACAGCTCTGTACCCCGTTACGGTGCATACCCGTCAGAGGAGAAACTTATGAATGTGTCACCATAACTTACGATAAGCCGCATTATATGTTAATGAGCAAGAGCCACATCAACACAATAAGCATTGAAATAAAGACCGACCAGAACCAACACGTGCCATTCAACTGGGGAAAGTTGTCGTGAGGTTACACGTTCGACCCAGAAGAGGTTATTTTTAGAGCGTGCAAAAGAGAGCTGCATGAGCCAAAAATGGTTGTCGTTAAAGATTATGGAAATGTAGATGCCTATAGGGCCTACTACAAAGCCCAGGCAGGCCGTGGTCTACCTGGTTTCAATGGAGCTGTAAACATGTATGGAGCAGGTCTGGGGGCATTTTTCAGTGGACTTTTCAGAAGGGCTGTTCCTCTTTTGAGGAGTGGGTTTCAAATGATTAAACCTCATGTTAAGACAGCCATGCACAACATAGCTGGAGACGTAGTGAGTCATGTTATGAAAAGGTGAGAACCCAAGAAGGCTCGGGTCTCATGTACCTAAAAAGAAGGGGAGGAGTTAAACGAAAAGCATCTCACCAACATATTGGAGCACCTCAGCCCCTAAAAAGAAGGGGTATCCGTGGTAGAAAAAATCAGAAGCTGCAGGTCAGGAAGAGGAGTGGAGGCCGCAAGACAAAGATACTAAATCACAGCAGAAGAGACATATTTTAAAATGGCATTCATTCATAACTCCTCTGAAGAATGTACCAATCCGAGTTGGATCTTTTTCAAATATCACCAACACAAACCTGCGTGGAAAGCAGTATGTACGTTGAAGTCCCGCCTCTGTCAGCCCTAAGCCCTAATGCACCTGTGGAATTTTATATAACAGGGGCGAGTGAATTTTATTTAGACCTCAGTCATTCGCTTCTTTTTCTATGTTGCAAAATAACAAAAGCAGATGGTTCAAACATGGCTGATGCCGCCAAAACGGGGTTGGTCAATTACCCCATTGCCTCGCTGTTTAGCCAGCTGGATGTTACCCTCGGCGATAGGCTGATTAGCCAGAGTCACAACTGCTATCCCTACAGAGCCATTTTAGAACTGCTTCTGAACTACAGCACCGATGCCTTGAGTACACAATTTGCAGCAGGTGGTTTTTATAAAGATGCCTATCAAGCGATGGAATCTACAAGCCTAGCCGCTGGTGAGGGAAACTGGGGCTTTAAATCTAGAGCACATCAGACAGCGGGTAGCCGGACCTGGGATTTGATGGGCCCATTACACAGCGATATATTTTTCCAGGACAAAATGCTGCTGAATGGTGTAGATGTGAAGATCAAACTCACACGCAGCAAGGATGCGTTCTGTTTGATGAGTGGAGATGACAATGCAAATTATACAGTACATATTTTAAATGCAGCTTTGTTTGTTAAAAGAGTGAAAGTATCCCCCGGTGTGCGTCTAGGGCACAGTGAAGCGCTTCTTACCTCTAATGCAAAGTATCCTGTTGAGCGGATCGGAATGAAAGTTTTCAGCATAGCTGCGGGGAGTCTTGTCTGCAACCAAGAAAATCTTTTTTTGGGGCAACTGCCTAAGAAACTGGTCATAGGCTTTGTTGACAATGAGGCATTCAGCGGTCAATACACACGAAACCCCTTCAACTTTAAACACTACAACGTCAATTTTGTAGCGTTGTATGTGGATGGAGTTCAGACCCCATCAAAGCCTCTACAGCCTAATTTTCGAGACAGCCTATGCGTACGTGAATACATGCATTTGGCAAAAGCCACGGGAGAAGCATGAAAGATCTGGACATAGCTATTAACCGTCATGAATTTTTGCAGGGGTACACACTGTATGTTTTTGACCTCACCCCTGATCAGGCCTGCTCTGACCACTATTCTCTGATCAGAACAGGTAACCTCAGAGCCGAGATCCGCTTTGCTGTACCCCTTCCCAACACTATTAATATGATTTTATATGGGGTATTTGACAACGTGATTGAAATTAATCACAGCAGAAACGTCCTCTTTGATTACATGTGAAGATGAACACAGTCCAGATATTGAATTTATTACATAAAAACAAAAACTTTGCAGGTGTTTATCCCAGTGATATGCTACCCCGGACGATTATTACCAAGCGGCCAGCTGGGATCGTGGTCAACACCCATCCTCACACACTGCCTGGCGAACACTGGCTGGCTATCTATCTACCAGTACATGGCCCTGCTGAGTTTTTGATTCATATGGAGCAGCCCCAAATAATCCGCTATTTCCTGAAGACATCTATGACTTTTTAATGAGGCAGACCAATGAGATAACATACCAAAGGAAGCAGTTGCAGCATCCCTTAGCTGCCACCTGCGGCTATCACTGTGTCTTCTTTTTACAGAACAGAACAAAAGGCTTCTCTTTTCCACAAATATTAAAATTGTACACTGGCGATTCCGTGGGCAATGATACTATGGTAGTCAGCTTTGTCAAGAAGATTAGAAAATCTAAACACCGGTGCCCCCTCTTCAATCCTGTTCAGGCCTGCCTGCCACCGTGCAATCCATGATGTAATTCTGTTCCTAAATAAAAGGCTGTTATACAAAATAATCTGTTTTGGTTTTTATTGTGATGATATTAAAAAGGGGACCCTCTTGAAAAAATATTACAGAGGTACACATGGAAATTAAAGGCCTTTAATTATAGGTAAAATACAGAATTTCATTGTTTTCAAGGTAAAGCAAGAAGCGTATGTTTTAGCTGATTTTGCATGGTGCAGTTGTAATAATTAACTTAGCTGCAAACACCAGCTCTAGGGCCCTCTTGAAAAAAATATTGCAGAGGTACACGGGGAAATTAAACGACTTTAATTATAGATAAAATACAGAAACCCATTGTTTTCAAGGTAGAGCAAGAATTGTGTGTTTTAGCTGATTGTCATGAGAACCATAATCTGATTAGGTGTCTTAGCTGGTAAGAGGTTAATCTCAGTGTTAGCCTTTACTGTGGTTTGTGTAATAATTAAAACAGGCAGCAAACAAACCTTAACTAGCTCACAGAAACTATCAGCAAAGTGCATTTATGAAAACTTTGCCAGCATCGCCACCTCATGCCCAAAATGTGTTACAACAAGTCTGGTTTCACAAATGATGGATATATTTCTCAGAATAAAACGAAAGAATTTTTATTTAATACAGAACAAAAGGCTTCTCTTTTCCACAAATATTAAAACTTGGTCTCTAAAAGGTTCACCAGCACTCGTCTATGAGGCTTTTATAACACTGTTGTTAATTACTTTTAGCTCTAAGGGAATATTTTGAAAGCACAAGGCAGAACACAACATCATACATTTTGTGTGTGTGTGTGTGTGTGTGTGTGTGTGTGTGTGTGTGTGTGTGTGTGTGTGTGTGTGTGTGTGTGTGTGTGTGTGTGTGTGTGTTTGTGTTTGTGTGTAGGGGAAGAGACAAGAATGCTTATACTATATTATTGTATATAATTCTTCAAGGTTTGAAATATTGATGACAATAAATCCTTGTATGGCTATAATTAAACATCATTTGGAGAAGTCTGCTAAAGATATCAAAAATATTACAGACGGGGACGGGGAAATTAAAGGAATTTAATTATAAAAGAGTTTTGAAAGCTGAAGAAACACCATGAATTTATTAAATAAGATAAGTTCATGTACACAAGCAATGGCTCAATGTCTCTTGAAAAATACAGGAACCCCCTCTTTTCAGCTTACACAAATGTTTGGTGTCCTGAGGCCGAAACTCTGATTACAAAGGCTGGGCCAGTATCAGTGTTAATATTAAAGCCACCTGCAAACAGAGCGCATCTCTTGCCCATTGTGGGGCCCTCTTTAAAGATTTAGCATTTAAGCTGCTGGTTCTGTTGCTTTTACCACGGCAGAGGGTAAAAATTATTTGTAATATTTCAGGCAATGATCCCCCTTCCTGTGTACACAAGCAATGGCTCAATGTCTCTTGAAAAATACAGGAACCCCCTCTTTTCAGCTTACACAAATGTTTGGTGTCCTGAGGCCGAAACTCTGATTACAAAGGCTGGGCCAGTATCAGTGTTAATATTAAAGCCACCTGCAAACAGAGCGCATCTCTTGCCCATTGTGGGGCCCTCTTTAAAGATTTAGCATTTAAGCTGCTGGTTCTGTTGCTTTTACCACGGCAGAGGGTAAAAATTATTTGTAATATTTCAGGCAATGATCCCCCTTCCTGTGTACACAAGCAATGGCTCAATGTCTCTTGAAAAATACAGGAACCCCCTCTTTTCAGCTTACACAATCGTTTGGTGTCCTGAGACCGAAATGTTGATTACAAAGGCTGGGCCAGTATCAGTGTTAATATTAAAGCCACCTGCAAACAGAGCGCATCTCTTGCCCATTGTGGGGACCTCTTTAAAGATTAACCCTGTAATACAGAATTTGTCCCAATATCATCCCTGCTTGTCATTGCAAAGTGTACATACCTTTGGGAGAATCAGGTTTATCCAGCATATTCAACTGGCGAGGCTGTGAGAAGGGTGAGTTTTTCACATTTGCTTTATGGGTTTTATTTTGAAAATCTTGTGTAGAAGGCATTAATTTTGGATCATGGGAATTAAATTGGGTATATTTCCAACTCTAGGTAGTTTTTAAATGTTTAAATCTTGGACCAGTTGAAATGTGTCTTAACATTAATGTGACTACATGCGTTTCATATGGTTCAAAACTTTTATTCTGTGATTATAAGCTTACAGCATTTAGAGATTTGTTAAAATACTTTATAAAAGAGGTTGATCATAAGTTTTCTCAGAAAATTAGTTGCTGGAGGTCTCCTGTTGTTTGCTTTATGGGATTTATTTTGAAAATCTTGTTTAGAAGGCATTAATTTTGGATCATGGGGATTAAATTGGATATATTTCCAAATCTAGGTAGTTTTTAAATGTTTAAATCTTGGACCAGTTGAAATGTGTCTTAACATTAATGAGACTACAAGCGTTTCATATGGTTCAAAACTTTTATTCTGTGATTGTAAGCTTACAGCATTTGGAGATTTGTTAAAATACTTTATAAAAGAGGTTGATCATAAGTTTTCTCAGAAAATTAGTCGCTGGAGGTCTCCTGTTGTGGGCATCTAATATTGCTGCCAGCCCATTTTCCTGCATGAGAAAAAAGGGGGGGGGAGGAAAGAGTGTGTCAAAATACTATTTCAATACTTTGTAAGAAAATCAGGGGGAGTATTTTCTTTCAAATATGCTTACCCAAGACTCCAGATTCCAAAGCCAGGTTTTATGGGTTGTTAAAAATTCAGTCACGCATTGTACCATCTGGCTGACATCGTTTGTAGACAAAATTCCGTGGGTTTGTTGAAATTGTTTTAACAAGCATGCAGCGTACATTATTAATGCTAATATGCGCCCCCAATTCATCTGATTATCAGAAACTGTGACTGCAGCAGTCTTCATAAACAGGCTGCATGTTTCACTAATATTGCACAGCTGTAACTCCTGCAAATAACTGTGAATCTTGCATTCAAAGTTGGGCTGTATAGAGGCAACAATTCTTTCTAAAATATTATTCAGGCTTTCGGTCAGCGGATGCATTTGATGATGGGGTGTCTGTTTCTCATTTTCTGATAAATAGCTACAACAAGCATGCATTAGATATTTGCTGAGTACAGAATGGGTGATGCCTGCCATCCTGTGTCTTAAGCGTGTGCACAGACATGTTGTAACTTGCAAACCTTTTTCAGATCGCGCCCCCCCGCCTGTTCTGCCAATGAAACCCCTAAAATTGGGCCTCGCACCACCCCCTGGAAAAGATTTAGGTCAGTTATGCCTCTCACAAAAATGGTTTTAAAGAAAATGTCAATGCAATATATTTGGGGGGGGGGTCATGTGTTGTTTGCATATTAAATGGGCCCTGTGATTTTTAGTGGCATACTTTTATGTTTTAGATAAATATTTAGCGGATGACTTTGTTGATGCCTCTCCAATGAAGGTATCCTCAAAAAAAGGTACTATTTCACAACCTCCTTATAAATTCTGCTTTGGCAATAAGCTTAGGGTGTGTGTGGGGGGGTATTTCTGACACACCCCTGTAAAATTATTTGTAATATTTCAGGCAATGATCCCCATTCAAGCTCAACAAAAGAAGATTTTAGGAAAATGCCCTCACCACAGCCCTTGTCAATGTCCTCAAAAGGTGTGTAGTTCCCCATTTAATATTCTGGTATGGCAGTAAATACAAGAGGGCACAAAATCCTTTGTTATACTTCAGACTACAACAATAAATTTCATTGGTATATTTCAGACAACAATGAAACTGTTCATCCTCACCCTGCGGTGGAGAACCCAGGCAGCATGAAACGGAAAAGTTCAGGTGTGTGTGTGTGTGTGTGTGTGTGTGTGTGTGTGTGTGTGTGTGTGTGTGTGTGTGTGTGTGTGTGTGTGTGTGTGTGTAAAGAGGCTCAGAAGCAGTTAGTGGGTTGAGAAAACTAGAGATATTGATTATTGCTGTTGTATCATTTATTTTAGGAAGTATAAAAGAACCAGCATACAAAAGGGCATGCAAATCCCATTTTCCTGAGCCACCAATACCGGATGTCCCTGTGGAAAGGAGCAACTCTCCAGGCAGCTCTACGATGGCTGCACCATTTCATCCAGCTAACAGCAGCCATGACACTGATTCAACAAAAACCAAAAACCATTATAAGGTTTTAGAAAGTATGCTTAGCTTTGTTAAATACACTTCATATTCTCTCATGGAGCTTACACGATATGCTAGAAGTCTTGAGCAACGCATGGCAGGCGTAAATGATTGTGATTCTATTAAAACCATGGAAGGTTATCATGTTGAATCTATATGCATGTATTATCAAAGAGGGAGGGGTTATAGCTATTTTAAGAAAAGAACCCTGAAAAAGAAAAAAGTCTTGGCCAGAGGGGATCAGTCTTGTAGGGTTATAGCTAGCAAACTGCTGAGAAATGCTAAAAAGTTTCTTTCACGTTCCAGGCCTGCTAAAAAGCGTTCCAGGCCTGCTACACACCATAACCCCACAAATGTTCAGCAGCCCTGTTCTCTAGAGACCTCACAGCACCCAGAGGTAAATGTTGGTGAATCTTCACAGCCCTGTTCTCTAGAGACCTCACAGTACCCAGAGGTAAATGTGGGTGAATCTCCACAGCCCTGTTCTCTAGAGACCCTCACAGTACCCAGAGGTAAATGTGGGTGAATCTCCACAGCCCTGTTCTCTAGAGACCTCACAGCACCCAGAGGTAAATGTTGGTGAATCTTCACAGCCCTGTTCTCTAGAGACCTCACAGCACCCAGAGGTTGAGGATGGTGAATCTTCACAGCCCTGTTCTCTAGAGACCTCACAGCACCCAGAGGTTGAGGATGGTGAATCTCCAGATTCTGTAAATGACAATGCATCATCTGGTCAGCAAGCTCCCCCTGTTTATGCTGAAATTTTGAGAACATGGACCTGGGTGCAGGAACAGTATAATGCTATGCGTAGGGGTATCATTTTCCGCTTTGTTAATCTGGAGCATATTGGTTCCTATGCTGATGCAATGTCAGCACTTTATAATGCAATACAGCAGGTGCTTAATGATATCAACCAGAACATTGACCCTGAAGATTTTGTTCAGATGCGGCTTGAGGGTGGTAACATGAGAGATGCTTTATATTCAGTAAAACAGTCAAAAGAAGCCTTGGACCCCGAGGCATTCCTAACAAACATGAGTAATTTGTTACAGAGCAACATGGAACTTTGTACAGAGGGTGCTTTACGTTTAGTTGTTACAATTGTTAAACCGCCAAGAGGAGGCGGTAGGCCAAACAGACGCTTGAAAACTATACCATACAGCAACATCATTGCTAAAAAGAGGCAACACCTGGTAGATTTTAAGAGTGTGGATGGCATGCTCTGTTTCGCAGGAAGTTTGTCTGCTGTCATAGCTCATGCTGATTGTGGTGCAATACCTACAGACTCTGAGCTGGTGCAAGCTGCTAAACAGCTCTGTCAGGAGGTTGGGTGGCCTGAGCAGAAACAGGTGTCTTTGAATGACATTGGTCTTTTTGAACACCATCTACAGCGGAATATCCAAATTGCTCTTTATAATAAAGATGGCTGGGGCTTATTTAAGTCGGGGACTCAACGCTATGCCCAAACACATACCCTCTTCCTGTATGATAGTCATTACTATGGTGTTCTTAATGTAAAGGGGCTTTTGGTTCAAAAAATTACTGCTCCTATTGTAACACCCTCTATCAACATACACATCGCTGCCTATTTTTCTGTAGGATGTGTTTGAAAGAGGATTGTACCCCTAAAATAGATGAACAGCAGAGATGTGGATGTTGCAAACTGCTCTGCCAATCAGCTGACTGTTTAAAAGCTCATGACAAACTGGCCTCAGAAGGTAAAGTGCCCTGTGTGCTTAAGATATATTGTAAACAATGTAGGCATTATCAAAAGTATGATCATAACACAGCCAGTTGCCGAGGGCGTCAATGCACAATATGTTGGGATATCTTAAAAGAGGATGATGAAAAACATCTATGCATTATGCAACCTGTTAAATACCCTGAAATTTCAACGCAATATATATTTTATGACATCGAGGCACAACAAGACACAGGCGTACATGTAGCTAATTACTGCTTTGCTGAGGCTTTTGGTGGGGAAACTGTGGAATGTTTTCAGGATGAAATGAATGTGCTCCCTGAAAAAAATGCTGCTACTGGTGAGGTGGAGGAGATTGAGACGGATGAGGAGGAGGAGGTGGAGGAGGAGAAGATCCTTGGTGTAAGGAGTGCTAAGAAAAAGGTGAGACGTTGGCCTTATGGTCGGACTTGGGAGTTCAAAGGAGAGTCATGCATAGCAGACTTTATACTGACATTCACTAAAGATAATCGTTTTAGCGGCACTACTTTCATAGCCCATAATTCCAAAGGTTATGACTGTTATTTCATGCTTAACCAGCTGGTTAAAGAAAAACTGGATGTAGATATCATAGCTCAAGGTGGGAAACTCCTCTGTGTCACCGTTAAAGGCCTAGGCATAAAATTCATGGATTCACTCAGCCATTTGCCCATCGGGCTCTCTAAGCTTCCGAAAGCGCTCGGATTTTCGGGGTGCAAAGGATATTTCCACACTATTTTAACAGGCCTGAAAATAGTAATTATGTAGGGCCTTTGCCCCCGCCAGAAGACTACGGGGTGCAGTACATGATGCCTGCTGAGCAGAAAGCTTTTAGATTGGTATGAAGAGAATAAAATGCAGACATTCAACATGAAAAATGAGCTAGCACATTATTGCAAGCAGGACGTACATATCCTGGTGCAGGCTTGTACAAAATATCGCCACGAAATCATGGCGCTGACCTTAAAAAGATTGTGAAAAAAAAAAAGAAACTGAATATTATGCCATAGACCCCCTCCAATACCTAACTCTAGCCAGCGTGAGCCTAGCCATGTACAGGTTCAAATTTATGCCTGAAGATTCCATAGCGATACCACCTGCAGATAATTACCACCACCAGGTCAAAAGATACTCAACACCTGCCATCCAATGGTTGCTGTACCTTAAACATAAAGAAAACCTAGAGATCCAGCATGCCTTAAATGGTGGTGAGGTTCAGGTGGGTCAATATTTTGTTGATGGCTATGCTGTAGTAAATGGTCAGCCAGTCTGTCTGGAATTTCTGGGTTGTTTTTATCACGGGTGCCCCCTCTGCTACCCTGCAGAGGACTGGAACCCCTTGGTTGGTAAAACTTACAGGCAGCTTCATAATGCTACTGAGGAGCGGACAGCAATCCTCAAAAGCATGGGTTATGAAGTGAGATCAATTTGGGAGCATGAGTGGAAAAACATGATAAAAACTGACAAAGATGTCCAAAACTTCCTTGCCACCGCACAGTTTCCAGAGCCCTTAGAACTGAGGGATGCCCTCTTTGGTGGACGTACAAATGCAGTGTGTTTGTACTACAAGCCGGCGAAGGGTGAGGAGATTCGTTATTATGATTTCACGTCCCTTTATCCCCATGTACAAAAAAACAGGAGTACCCCCTTGGACATCCGATAATAGTCCATGAGAACTTTGATTCTCCTACAGATTACTTTGGGTTGATAAAAGCCAAAGTTACCCCCAAGAGGTCTCTTCTTCCCAGTGTTACCGTCAAGGGTAGGTGGAAAGCTCATGTTCGTGCTGTGCTCTACATGTGCAGAACTCCGCCAGCTAGAACCATGCAATCATTCAGATGATGAGCGGGCTTTAACAGGGACCTGGTGCACTATAGAGATGAATGTTGCTATAGAGAAGGGGTACAGGGTTGGAAAAATCTTTGAAGTGTGGCATTTTTTCAGAGATCGGGTGATTTGTTTTCTGATTATATGAAGACACACCTGCGGCAGAAACAGGAGGCGTCAGGTTTTCCCCACTGGTGTGTCACAGAGGCTGATAAAGATAAATATATAGCAGATTACCTCGAAAAAGAAGGGGTGTTGCTACGCCGCAAAAAAATAGAGCCGAATCCTGCAAAGAGACAGATTGCTAAGTTGTTTTTAAACTCACTGTGGGGAAAATTTGGCCAGAGGACAAACCTCCTAACACAGAGGTAGTAAGGGACCCAGACAGGTTTTTCAATCTCTTGTTCTCAGAAACATTTTCAGTTTCCATGTGTGAGTTTCTTGATGATGATGCGGCCTGTGTAACCTGGAAGCATAACACAGACAGAATGACAACCTCAGGTATGAAAAATCCCTTCATAGCCTGTTTCACAACTGCATATGCCCGTTTGGAACTTTATAAACTGTTGGACCGGCTGCAGGACAGGGTCCTGTACCATGATACAGACTCTGTTATTTTTGTTCACAGAGAGGGCGATTGGAATCCCCCTCTGGGGGATTATCTGGGTGACCTAACCAGCGAGATACCAGAGGGGAGCACATTACTCGTTTTGTTTCAACAGGCCCTAAGAGCTACGCTTACACATTGTCGGGGGGCAGTGCCTGTGTGAAAGTCAAAGGAATCACACTGAATGTGGCAAACAGTGAGAAAATTAATTTTGACACTCTTCAAGACCTCGTGTTTGCCTATGTTTCAGACAAGAAAGATAACCCTCCTCGTGAAATAGTTGTAGAACAGCCGGGCATTGTGAGAGATAAACGACAGTGGCTCATCCACACTAAAACTTTAAGAAAAACACAAAAAGTAGTGTATGACAAAAGAGTGATTACGGACGGATTTAAAACGGTCCCTTATGGATACTAAGAGGAGCACTCTGTGGAACCATCCTTTTTCAGCCATTCTCGCGGGACCCAGTGGTTGTGGGAAAACCTTCTTTGTAAAAAACATGTTGGAGAATGCGCGTTATGTATTTTCTGAAATGCCTGAGAATGTTGTATGGTGTTACAGTTGCTGGCAGCCTCTGTATAAAGACCTATTGTGTAAATATTCCTTTATTAAGTTTGTAGAAGGATTGCCTGAAAACTTTGCTGATAATGTCTTGTTACCCCCCGATAAAATAAACTTCTTAATTATAGACGATTTGATGAATTGTGCTGCTGATAATAAGGAGGTTGAAAAACTCTTCACGCAATATGTGCACCACAGAAATGTAAGTGTATTTTTTCTTACACAGAATATTTTCTGCCGTGGTAAAAGCAACAGAACCATCAGCTTAAATGCTAAATATATGGTGCTTTTTAAAAACCCAAGAGATAAATTACAAATTGCTACTTTAGCACGGCAAATGTACCCCCAAAATGTTCTGTTTTTCATGGAGGCTTTTGCAGATGCTACCAAAAAACCCCATGGCTATCTGCTGGTGGATTTAAACCCAAATACCCCTGAGTCTTGCAGACTGAGAACGGGTCTATTCCCACCTGACTGGCCTGCTGTGTATACAGTGAAAAAGAACAAAAAGGGTTACCGATGATTCTTTTTATTTATTGGTCACAGCGCCTCTCCCCACCAACATGTCAGCATGTATACGGCGAAATCTTCCCCTCTTAAAAATCCTTATTAAGGCGCCCTGCGCCAGAGAAAAGCCATTTTATGTGGTGCCTCAGATGATTTGGTAACAGCCATTTCAGAAATTGCTCTGAATACTTTAAAGGGTAATCTTGCCCTAACACCCAAGCAGGTGGGGGTCTTAAGGAAAAAACGTGCTCTGATTAAAAGCCTAGGTAACAAGAGGCTCTCCCTGAAAAGGAGAAAATACATTGTCAAGCAAAACGGCGGTTTTCTGGGTCCCCTGCTAAGCATCGCGGTCCCCCTAATAACGGGTCTTTTAACTAACAAGTAATGGAATATGCTGAAAAATTATATCTAGTGCCCAGCGCTCAGCTAGAGGAGCTTCGGGGTGTCCCAGAAAATATTAGAATCACAACCATGAGACGTCTTGACAGCGAGATGAGGGAGATTCTCTTAAGGACTGACCTGTCAGAGTATGAAAAAATAAAACTCTACACAGGGGTTCTACAGCGCTACTTAGCACTAAACAAACAAGATGATGATGTGGAAAAAATGTCTGCACCCCCCCAAACCCCAACCTCACAACCTGTCCCCTCCACATCCCCACAGCCTGAGAGTGATACAATTGTTCCAGAAGTTTTAGAAGGTATCCCCAGAAGGTTTCAGAAAAATGCTGAAATTTTGCTGAACAAGATAAAGCAGCATCAGGATATTTCTAGCTGGGATCAGCGAGGCACCTTTGTGTATCACGGGAACGCCTTACCAGGGTCTCACATTCTCGACCTGATTAAAGGGGCCACCCAATCTAATATTATTTCTGAGAAGAAGCGCCCAAAAGGTTGGGATGTATTTCTTAAAGCATTGGCAGAACTAAATGTGCCCACATCTGTTGTGGGTAATTCATCTGTTAGAGAGCAGTTAGAAAAACTGAAAGTCAGCCCACTACAAACAGAGACCTCTAAACACCCTGCTATTCCAGGGTCTGATGCTGCACGCAAGAAACAATTCAAGAGACCAGCCTGGCTGCATGTGGAATCCTCACCGTCGACACCATCCAGAGAGCTTGTCAAAGAACCCGCATGGCTAACTTTTTAAAAGCAATGCAATAAAAACGAAAGAAAATAATATGTGTAAGAGCATTTTATTTAATAAACTCACTGACATTTCTAGCAGTGACCACAGAGTAAATATTTTGAAATAGCAAGGGGTCAGTCTGTCTTAACATTTTTTTGAGGAATGAATATGGTTTTTCTGCCTTGGAAATTTTAGATACAAGAGTCAATATCTCATTAATATTTTCAGCTGTCAATATCAGGCTATTGCAACAATATGCAATTAAGATGACGGTATGGATGACAGTCTTGTAACATATTTTGGCACAAAGAGAACGAAGTAGTCTTGATATGGACTTAACGGATGAGGTTATACACGAGTGCGATTCCTGGTTTTCCAAATTATTTTGACAGCCATCGCAAGATTGTTTCTGATATGCTGATATATAATATTTAATAATCACAGCAACTGTTGTATGCACAATGTTCTTCATATATTGCTTCTTTCTCCCCTTAATTTCTGGCAGGTCTATATGGAGCAATCTGCTCAATATTTTATGGGGTAATTCCTGCAAATAGCAAATAAAAATTAATTATCAAAGTAATGAAATGCCTAACATACACCCAGCCTCTAAAACACCACCAGCCAGCTCCTTACCGTGTTTGAAGATTTTTCTGACTCAGGGGCAGCATTGTCCTTGTTAGAGCCACATGCAAGGTCGCTGTCAGAATCTGAGCTAACATAACGCCTTAAAGACCTTCTCTTGCGTCGCGGGATTTCGGGGCTACCTTGGCCTGTAAAACATAAATATTGGCTGGTTTTAATTATAAAAGGAAACTTCAACGTAAATAGATACCTAGCACACCCCAAACTCTAAAACCGCCCAACACCTGCAGCCTTGCCACAAGACACAGAATCACAATATGAACTTAGATTTAAAACAGGGCCTTACCGTGTTTAGAAATTCCTCTGTATCAAGGGCAGCATTCTCCTTGTTAGAGCCGCTTGTAAGGTCGCTGTCAGAATCTGAGCTAACATAACGCCTTAAGGCCCTTCTCTTCGGTGGTGGACTTCCATGGTCATAACCATCATCTGAATCGGACCAAAACAGTGGCTCCTCAGTGTGAAAGGTAGGCTTGGGCGGCTTTTTGGTCCAGGATTTTGGCGGGAGTCCGGGCTCTCGGGCTTCGGAGGAGTCCACGCTCTCTGCTTTCGGCGGTGAGTCCGGGGTGTCCTTCGGTAAGCTGGAGGAAAACCCGATCTTGCTTGAAGAGTCCATCTTTCTCCACATAAACGGGACGGCGGGACCATGAGCCAGTCGGTTTCAGGAACAGCGGGAAAGGCGGCGGCGGGCACCGCAGAACACTCCCCTCTTCTTATAAGGCCTCTCAGGCATGCGCACACGCAGCAAGCCAGGCCCAGCCAACACATAGCCAGCGGCAGCGCCCTAGGGGAAGGCATGCCCGGGCATGCCTGAGGGTGGGGTAGGGGGACCCGTGACGTGTCGGGGGGAGGGGGCAAGGCTCCCCATCCGGGTCAGGCGGAAGAGGACGTCACTTCCAGGTCAAAGGGCCCAGGAAGGTTCCGGTTCCGGGTAAGGGGGCGGGGCGGAAGGTAGGGACTTCCGGTAAGGGGGGCGGGACTTCCGGTAAGGGGCGGGACTTCCGGTAAGGGGCGGGACTTCCGGTGTTTGATGGTTTTATTGCCCCTTTGACAGGAGCACCCCTTCCCCTACTACTTGCCCGGTCACTCTGTTGTCTTTTCCTGAAACAGGCAAAGACCTTTCTCTTCAGGCAAGCTTTCCCTGAAGGATGGACTACCATGCCTATTTCATATGGATCTATAGGTTCACATATAGACTTTGTGTTTGTCACTACATATAACCTTGTAGCTTTAATGTAAGGTTGTCTATTAATGCTTGTGTAAGATGTCCCTCCATTCCTTGTTCTCAAATACTTGAACATGTCTTAATTGTCCTGCTGGACTGTATATTATCCCACATTCCTGTAAGCTGCCTTGGGTCCTTTTTCCAAGGAGAAAGGCGGGGTTAAAAATACTCTAAAACAATCAAACAAAGAATAAACCCTAAAACCACAGGCCAAGCAGAGACGCACAACAACCTGTCGCCAAGGAGGGTCTGGAAAGGGGAGGATCCTTTATTGGCCACGAAGGTTTCCCCCACCCCGCCCTGAGAGGCTAGCTTTCTACTTCAGGGGACCCGCCGACAGACCGGGTGTGACAGAAGGACGGGGGGGGGGAAGGCACCAGAGGCATGTCCCGATCTCTGGCCGGTTCAGATGCCCCCCCGGCATCCTTCCTTCAGTCGGGGCTGCCCCACGGAACGGCTTCTCTGCGTGCGCGGCCCCCTCCCCCTAACCCCCCACCCCAAACCCCCCACCCCCTCGCTCCCTCTTTCGGCCTTCTTGGCTCCCCTTGGGGGGGCGGCTGGTCTTCGGGCGCCCGAGAAGTCCCGGTTGGGACGCGCGCCCGAGGGAGCCTCTCCTGGCAACAGGCGCGTCACGGCCAGGGCCTTTTCTCATTGGCCGAGAGGGGGCGCGGGGGGGGCACCGTCCGCTCCCCCTCCCCCTCCATCGCCCTCCCTCCGGCGCCCCCGACGGTCTCTGCCCCGCAGCCGCTGAAGGCGCCCTCCGTCCCGTCCGTCCGTCCGTTCCGTCCGTCTGGCCTGGGGAATGGCAGGGATGGCCGGCGTCGGAGGAGCCTCTTCCTTGGCCCTCGGGGCGCTTCTGCTCGCCCTCCTGGCCGCGGCCGCCGTCAAAGGTGAGGAGCGTCCGCCGGTGGGAAGGGGGAAAGGACTGCCCCTGGACGGTAATTGGGGGGGGGGGAGGTCGTGGTGGGACACTTGATTCCCCCCCCCTCCCCGTCCATCGGGGAAGCCCCGACTCGGCGTGGTTTCCTGCAGGCCTTCCTCCCGGGTGTGTTTGAGTCAAAGGGGCTCCGAGACCCTTAATAGACGGCAGAGGGAACTGGAGGGGCTGCAAAGGCTGGGGGGGGGGCGCGAAACAGGGGAAGAAGGAGCCCATTCTTCATTGTACGGGGGGGTGGAATGGGCGGAGAGGGGGCTGGTCCCCTCCCCAGGACCCTCTAGCTCGCCACGGGCCACTCTGGGGCCGCAGTGGGAGGGAAGCCCACCAGCGACTGGACGGGGTGGGGGGGGGGTGGGGGGTTCCCTCTCCCAGCAGGGCTTCCCGGGCGCCCCCCTTCCTCCACGGCCTCCCTTGCACTCACCACCCCCTCCTCTCTTTCTGCCCCCTGTCCTCCCCCCCACCCCCCTCCACACGCCCCCCACCCTCCCCAGTGCACAAGGAGGTGGAGCTGGACTTCTTCCAGGAGACGGAGGAGGAGGCCCCCTTCTTCTTCTTCTTCTTCTTCCTCTTCGGGGAAAGAGTCCGGGGAGTTCCTGCAGAGCTTCGACGAGGAGGAGGTCTTCCACGTGGATTGGGCCCAGAAGGAGAACGTCTGGAGGCTGCCCGCCTTGGCCCGCCAGATGGACTTCAAGGTCCAAGGGGCGCTGGGCAACCTGGCCGTCCTGAAGACCAACCTGGAGATCATGAGGAGGCGCACCAACCAGACCCGGGCCCAGAACGGTACTTGCGGGGGGGAGACACGGGGGGGCAGGCTCTCTGGCCCTGATTCAGCTGGGCACCCTCCCTCCTGCAACCCCTCCCTCACCGCCCCCCTGGATTGAGTTAGCAAGAAGGGTGGAAGTGGAGCCCCCCCCCCGCAGGAGAAACCAGGCTAGTTGGGGGGGTGCGTTCAAAATGGAGATGGAAGGAGGGGCGCCCTCAACCCACCTGGTCCCCCTACAGAAGCAGGGGAGCGACCCACAACCACCCCCTGTCTGTTGACGCAAGGGTTGTGGTGGAGGGAAGAATCCACCTAGCCCCCCCCCTCCGCCTCTCCTTTTTGTGACCTACTCCCCAGGCCAGGGACTGCCCCCTGCAAAGCCACCCCAGAACTCAGATAACCCCACGGCCAGAATTCAGCTGGGATCTGGTCCAGCTGAAGGTGCTTCTTCTGGGAGGGGGCAACTCGGGGGAGGGTCCCCAAACAGGCCTGGGAGGAGCCTCCAGTTCCAACCCCGGGAGCATTTGGGGGGTGGGGGTGGAGAGAAGGGAGGTTTTGGACCCAAATGAGTCACCAGCGTTGCCCCTCTTTCCCCCCAGTCCCTCCTTCGGCGACCATGGTGTACCCCAAGGACCCCGTGGAACTGGGGGAGCCCAACGTGCTCGTCTGCTTCGTGGACAAGTTCTCCCCACCTGTGCTGAACATCACGTGGCTGAAGAACGGACAACAGGTCATTTCAGAGGGGTGCAGGAGACGGGCTTCCTCTCCAGCGAGGACTACACTTTCCGCAAGTTCTCCTACCTGCCTTTCGTCCCGGAGGAGGGCGACCTCTACGCCTGCCAGGTGGACCACTGGGGCCTCCCGGAGAGCCTGACCCGCCCCTGGTGTAAGCAGGAGGGGACCTTCTATGAACTTTAGAAATTATAGAGAAGGGGACCAAACATCTGAGCAAATCGTGATCATTGTTTCCTTGATTATTAATGGAAGTCGATGCCCTCGTTGGTTCTTCTGTGCCTTGATAGCTTCAGGTTCAATTCAGATTCAGAATACTTGATCTTTCTCTCTTAATCTTACAGTTTAAAACTGTTGTCAACAATGTTTGTTGTGAGTTTTTTGGTCTGTTTGGCCATGTCCTGGAAGTTTTTCTTCCTGATGTTTTGCCAGGCTCTGTGGCTGGCATCTTCAGAGGGCAAGTTGCTCAGGGAACTAGGAGTTTCTGCACTCTGGGGTACAGAGTGAGTGAGACTGGGGTGTTTTAAAGTTGGGGGAAAGAGGAAACTTGTCCTATGCAGGAGAATAGGTGCTAGTAATTGTATTGTGATGAAGGGATTAAGAAGTTTCAATGCAGTCAGGGGTAGCAAGATTCTTGATGGGTGTTGTTCACTGTATGAACTGATCACTGTTGCTTGTGTTGGGTGGGAATCATTGAGTTTTGACCTTTTGCACTCTTCAGCTTTTAGTACTGGAAGCCAGGCTTTGTTGATTTTCAGATTTTCTTCGTTTTTGTTGAAATGGTGCTTATGTTTGTGGATTTCAATGGCTTCCCTGTGCAGTCAGACATAGTGATTGGTAGTGTTGTCCAGTACCTCTGTGTCCTGGGAGAGGATTTCATGTCCAGTTTGTTTCAAGGTGTGTTCAGTTACTGATGATTTCTCAGGTGGTTTTAGCCTGCAGTGTCTTTCATGTTCTTTGATTCTGGTCTGTATGCTGCGCTTTGTGGTCCCAATATATACCTGGCCACAACTACCAGGTATCCGGTATACTCCTGCAGCGGTGAGTGGGTCCCTTTTGTCCTTTGCTGGCCGTAGCATCTGTTGTATTTTTGTGGTGGGTCTCAATACTGTTTGTAGGTTGTTTTTTTTAAAAACACTTTGTCCAACAACCTTTGGCTGAGCCATTTTACTGGCTTGAGGGATTGTGGGTCATTTTACGCTTCTCCTAAAGTGTAAGAAGGTATTTTTGTTTTTCCACCGGGGAGGGGATCAAACTGCCTATAGAGGCTCTGATTTTCTGGTGTGATGATTTCCTTCTGGGTCGTGATTGCCCTGTCCCACCCTGGATCTCACCATCATGGCAGAAGGTCCTTCTTGGGTCAAAAGAAGAGGAAATGGGTTCAGAACCATGGACCAAAATAAGATTTTGGGGGGGGAAAAGGAGCAGGGAGGGACACATGGAGAGAGGCTCGTTTCTTTACCACCACCCCGCCTTGCCTTCCTCTTTCCCAGACCCCAAGCTGCCTCCTCCTGCCTCCGAGACGCCCGAGGACGTGCTGTGTGGCCTGGGCTTGACCTTTGGCATCCTGGGGGTCATTGCCAGGCCCCCTCCTCTTCTTCAAGGCCAGGAAGATGGATCGTGGCATGTGAGTCCTGCAACTATTTGGGGGCGTCCATCCCTGAGAACAGGGCGAGGCTTGGTTCCCACTGGAAGCATTTCCCCCTCAGTGGATGGGGGGAGGGGCAGTCCTCCTCCTCTTCCTCCTCCTCCTCCTCCTCCCTGGAGGCACCCAGTGGCCTGCATTGCACTCCCCGGCCTGGAGAGAGAAAAGTTTAGTGCAAGTCCTCTTGGTTCCTCTGGATGCGAAGGGACACTCCCTTCCGGCTTCCGCTTGTGGGGTCCAGACAGCTGCCTTCGACTTTTCCTTTGCTTCCTAGATTTTGGGGTGCCAGGGCCCTCTGAGGCTTCCGCCAGCTGTGCCCTTGCGGAAAGTGGGGGCTCCCTCCTGACCCTCCCCTCTCTTGCTCTTTTCCAGATGATCCAGGCTTAGAGGCTCACATCCTGCCCCTCCAGCTCTGCTCTCTGCCGGGCCCAGCCTCTCCCTTCCGCTTGCTCCCTCTGGCAAAGACGCCAATCAGCTGAGAGGATCCAGTTTCCAGACCTCTGGGGTGCCCTGGGACTCTTCCTCCCATTGTAATCACATTGCCCCCACCCTCTCCCCAGCTTGGCAAAATTCACTGGGTGAAGTTACTGAGGTCTCATGACTCACAGGCTGAAAGTGGCTTTTTATCTATTCTTCCATATAAGCTAAATAAAAATTGCACTTGGCGAACTTTTGTTTACTGCCTTGGATCTTCATTTCCACTCTGGATGTGTTTGACTGAGTTGTCGTGTCCCCCCCCCCCCAATCACTTCTCCTCCCACCCCCACCCCCACCTGAGTCAGGACCATTTCTGAGCACGGGGTGTTCCTGCAGGTGCAGCTTAGGACCTTTTCACACGACCCCTAAGATCCGCTGGCCACTTAAATTCGGACCAGAGATCTTAGGGGTTCCTCCTTCCTCTGTCCCCACCCCCTCCGCACTTCCTGGTTGCTGGCTGCCTGAGGGAGGGAGACAAAAAGAAACAAAAGAATTTGTTTACCTTCGTTTTGTTTGCAGCATTCAGATCTCTTCCACTGTGGCACAAAAAAAGAATGTGTTTGACTGAGAGCCCCGCACTCACTATCCCCCCGGATCAAATATTTGTCACCATCCAAAAACCCCCAAGAACCCCCATCTGGGTGGGGACCATTTTTGCAAAGTCTGGAGCTGGTGGGTAAACATTTTTAAGGTCCGGACCTTGCAGCCATTTGCGGCGGAACTTAGGGGTCGTGTATAAACGCCCTCAGAATATTGAGACCAAGACCGGACGCGTTGCAAACGCTCCCCTCCCTGCCTGGCAACTGATGATGAGGGGATCTTCAGAGGCTCTGATTGGCTCAGCTCGAGTGCTCCCTTAGGAAAGTCCCCAGCCCAAAGCCACGCCCCCCTGCCTCCCCCTGACCTGACCAGCCTGGCTGGGGGAGACCCTGGGCCTGATCCTGCACCGGGAGAGACCAGGGGGTGGAAGAGACCAAAAGGCCACTGGGGGAAGCAAAGGCTCCCAGGACACACATGATAGATCATTAACATGTTTATTATAGCATGACGGAGGGACTTAGAAGTCTCATGTCTACCGGCAGGGAGTCCCACTGCCCTCCATATTCAGCTGTCTATGTGCAGACTTCGGCCTGGTCCTGTGGATGAGGTGCAAGGGAGTGATTTGGGGTGGGAGGGGGGGGAAGAGAGATACAGTGGCACCTCTACTTAAGAGCGGCTCGACTTAAGAGCAATTTGAGTTACGAGCAGAAAACTGTTTTTGGTGTTTTAACTGCCCCCTTACAAATTTTAGATGCGGTCTGCTCTACTTACAAATGTTTTTTTTTTTTTTATTTTTGATTTTTTTAAATTTTTTTTTTTATTTTTTAAGGTACCGTACCTCTACTTAAGAGTTGTTCACTTAAGAGCATGCGTTGGGAATGGATTTAATTCGTAAGTAGAGGTACCACCTTTACGGTCTTTTTGTTTTTTGTATTTATTGGCAAACAAAAAAAGTAACAAAATGAAACAAAAATAACAATCTGGCAAACTCATAAAGGTAAAGGTAAAGTATCCCGGCACATGTGTTCTACTCGCGTCCCACTCTGGGTATTCGAGCCCTATTCAAGCCATAAGACAAAAAACAACAACAATGGACTTGGAAGTGAAGGCAAAAACAAAACCTCCTCTGGTCACATACTATCCGCTTATCCACTTATCCCCATATTAGAAGGGGAAGTGGATCAGAGGTAGAGATTCCCACCTCCAGCCCGAACATCTCCCCAACAAAAAGGGAGTTCTCTCCACACACACAGCCCCCCCCCACACACAAAGCCGGATTATATAGAGGGACCCACGTTTGGGGCTTCCAGCAATTGGGGAGGGGGTCCTAAAGCCAGAACCTCAGGGCCGAATGGGGAGGGGGGGGAAACCCGTCTAGCCTCACCCTGCTTCTACTCCTTGAGTTGTTCCTCCTCCCCCAAATACCACCCCCACCACCACCACCACCCAGCCTCGGCGGGGAGGCGGCTGTGGCTTCCCCAGGCGGGAGTCTGGGCTCAGTTTGCAGGGAACGGAAGCGGGCGGCGGCGACCCAGCGGAGGAGAAGCTGCGATCCGCGGAAAAAGGGGAACCAAGCCGTTTCGCCTCCGCTCAGACGCCCACCCCCTCCACCACCGCCGCCAGAAAGGAACTTTTTGCAAACAAAAACGTGGAAGATGTAGGGCAGTGTTGGCGAACCTATGGCACGGGTGCCAAAGGTGGCACTCGGAGCCCTCTCTGTGGGCCCCTGACATCCACCCTTCACAGCCTTCTATATTCAGGTTAAATTGATGTATTGGCACTTTGCGGAAAATTAGTGGGTTTTGAATCGCAGTTTGGGCACTCAGGTCTCTAAAAGGTGCACCATCACCGATGTAGGGTCTCTTTCGGGAGCACCAAAGGAGCCAGTTGGCTGGGGGGGGGCTGGGGGGGCGTTGAGATGGGGGAGTCTCGGAGGAGGCTTCTCCCAACCTCTAGCCCCCTAGCCCCCCCCCACCCCCACCCTTCTGACCGGTACCAATAAGAGGTGTGTGTGTGTTGGAGTGGTCAGTGGATCTTCTCTGCGGTGGGCAGTATGTATCTCTCCCCCACACTTTCTCTGGGGAAAGGGGGCTTTGGGGGGGCGGGGAAACGTGCCCTGGACACCCACCGGCTCCTCTAACTTTTTGGGTGCCCGAGGGAATCCCCCTCCATCATTCAAGGGATGCCCGGAAAGGGGGGGGCAGGGGCTGTGCAGGGGTGACTCCCCGCGGAAGGGCCGGGCGCCTTTCTCGCCTCGGGGGGCACTTCTGTGCTGCAGGGTGGAAGCCCCCCCCACCCACCCGTCCTTTCGTTGTGGGCTCGCTTTAATATGGGGCGAGGGGGAGACCATCGGGGGCTCTTTGGGAGCCGGAGGAAAATGAGGGGGGGGGGCTGAAAGCGTAAGAGAGAGTCGTGTGTGTGTGGGTGGGGGGTTCGTCACTCGGCTTGGACCGCGGCTTCCCGTTCCGGCTCCCCTCTTGCAAATTGCTCTGACTCCGGAGCGTCCCCGTCCCGCGTGGGGAAGCGAAACCGGAGCCCCGAGGGGGGGGATGTTGTCGGGCGGGAGGAAAACTCACACTTTTGGGACCAGAGGTTCTGCTTAGACCCTGGAAAATGGGCCTTCCCAGGTCCCCTGAGGAGAGGCAGAGGAAGGGGGTGTATCATGACTCCCCCCCCACACACACCTGTTCCTAGACAGACCCTTCGCAGGTCCATGGTTTCTGGGCCTGGGGGTGGGGGGTGGGGGGTGAGCAGAGCTCCTGAGCCCCACAGTTTGAATTCTCATGTCCCCTAAAATCCCCCATCTGTTCCTCCCCCACCCCCTCAACGTCCGATCAAGGAGAGGGAACACACAGAGGCTTCAGGACTGCCAGGAGGGGTCCTCATAAAAGGAGGGGGGAGAAGCAGAAAATGTCAAAACACACTCCTGTTGCAATAATCTTGAACAGCTAGTGATAGCTGAGTGCTAGAATAATGGGAAAGGGCTTTGTTCTCTCTTTCACACACACACACACACACACACACACACACACACACACACACACACACACACACACACACACACACACACACACACACACACACACACACACAGAAAACCTGAGACTCAGGTCCAGCCGAACCCTAGCCTCTCACCAAGAGGCTCTATTTTATTAATAAGGCTCTAACAGGACTAATTAGCAGCATAAATCATTACATGACTTGTTGCGCAGTTAGAAATTAACTAAATATGGTTATGAAAGGCGTTGCTCAAGAAGGCTACACTAATATGCATGTTATAGTATAACTATTATTGGCTAAGTCTAGCATAATTGGAGAAACACAATTAGTATGATAAGAGACAGTAAATCATTCCCAAACAGCTTCGCTAATCGGCAGACTTTAGACGGGGAAAGTGACATGGAAGCCATGAGGTCACCTTTTGGCTAACTTGAGGATCATGAGACACGGAGACAAGAGGGGAAGGGGGCATGGCATGGGATGACATTTCCCGCTGTTGCAGTTTTCTCACAGAGGGGGCTGCCCCTTGGGACCATAATCAAAGATGGCTCTGGTCATGCCAAGCCCATAAGCCTTCACTCCAATGTCCCCTATCCCATCACACTCCTGCCCAGTCGGGGGGGGGGACAACCCGTCCTGGCCAAACTTACCCTCTTGAGCAGGATCTGGGTTTTGGTCTTCAGGATTTAAATACTGGAGGCTTTGAATCACCAGCAGATAACGAGGAGGTGGTGGTGGTTGTGATCTTTCTCAAGTCCACTTGAATGACTGGCAGGGCCTGATAAGCAATGGAGTTTATCTCCTAATGTGTGTGTGTGTGTGGGGGTGTTGGGGGTTGGGGAGCATCTCTCTCTGGAGCCCCGGGTGAGAAACCCAGCCCTTGCCCCTCCCCTCCCTTTTGCTTGCTCACCCCCAAGTCCCCACCACGGCTCCGGTCCTGCTGGTGACCCTCAGTTGGGCAACCAGGACAGGGAAACCGGAAGCCACCTGCCCCGGCCTGGCTCTTGCGCTACTACGAGGGGAGACCCAACTCTCGGAGATGAGGGAGGATCCTGACATGAGCATCATTTTAGGCGGCGATTCAAGGAGGTGCAAGAAAACAAAACCCAAGTCCAGGTGGGAAAGCTCTTTATTGACTTTGTTTAGGCCTCTAACAAAAGCAGGTAAGAATAGAATAGAATAGAATAGAATAGAATAGAATAGAATCATAGAATCATAGACCAGCATCATAGAATAGAATAGAATAGAATAGAATAGAAATGAATAGAATACAATTGTCATTGTATAAAAATGACAATAAGTAAGAAGGGCAGAGTTCGGGTGGGATGGATCCAACAGAACAGATTTCCAGAAGAAAATCAGATATTTCTTCCACTTGATCCAGGCTTGGGAGCTTTTTTTTTCTGATTCTGAGCGCCTGACTTGGAGAAGGCAGAGAGGCCGGAATCGAGCCGCTGGAGAGGAATCTCCCTTGACAGAGCAAGGAGGACAACGAAGCAAAGCTGTGACTTCTTCTGGGATTTTGTTTTTAAAAGCTCTTTTGCTCCTTGCTGTTAAAACTGGGGGAGTTGAAGGCCCAAAATAGAGCAAAGGAATCCCATGGCATTGGAGCAGTTAGAGGGGGGGGCAGAGGGCACCTCCGGCGGGTGACAGCGAGGCATCGTGGGTGCTGTGACAGGTCGTCCTTTCACCCCCACCAGAAGCAGAAAGGGGCTGTGGGGGGGGGGAGAGAGACAGAACCGGCCTGGGGAGCAAGTGCCGGGTCCTTGCAGCCGATCAGAGCAGGGAAGTCGTGGCCAAGACACGACACGAAGCAAGGCTGGCACAGGGGCTCTTCTTGGCAAAGGTGCAGGGGGGGGCTCTCACTCTCCCCAATTATCTGGAATGGAAAAAGAGGGACTGGTGAGGTAGGAGGCAGCTGCAGGTCCTGCTCTGCCCTCCTCAGCAGCAGAAACAACCAGGAGCAGAATGTCTGTGGAGATTCCCAGTCGTCCGGGTAAAGACACCTGGGACTTGAGTCATGGCAACTGGGATTCATTTTCTCAAGGGAATGGTTTCAAACTACAGGAAAAAGAGATTCCATTTGAACATTAAGAAGAACTTCATGGCAGTGAGAGCTGTCCGGCAGTGGAAGATGCTGCCACAAAGGAGGGTGGTGGAGTCCAGGCTCAGGAAAGTGCCCTCCACTGGAGGGAGGGAGGGGGTGTTGAGCGGAGGAAGGGGGCGAAGTGGGAAAAGAACCAAGAAAACACAAGAGACAAGAGAGAGATTTTGAGAGAGAGAGAGAGAGAATGAGTTGTCTCTTCCCAGGGATGGGGGGGGGGGGAGGAAGGGTGCCAGAGGGATCGGGGCCTTCTGGCCGCCCTTCCACCAGAAAGGAGGGGTCTGGAAAAGTGTGTGTGTGTGTGGGGGAGCTGTTGGGGTGTGGGGGGCAATATGACCCTCCTTCCCTTCTGTCTCCTCCAAATTTCGTCCGCTTCCTTCCCCAAGGACGTCCCGGCAGGGCTGGTGAGGGAGCAGGAGGCGAATCGCCCTAGAGTTTGGGGGGGGGGTGGGGGGTGAGAAAGGCAGCGAGAAACCGCGGAAAGTCCGCCCCCCCCCGCCGCCAATTTGCTTGCCTTTTCTCCTTCTTCTACCCGTAAGTGGCGTCCCTGGAAGGTCACGCCGGTCCTTCCGACCGGCAGGGCCGGTGCTATGTTTTTTTGCGCCCTAGGCGAGGGGCGGGGGTGGGGGGTGGCGTGGGCAGGGGGGCAGGGGGCGGGGGTGGGGAGGGGGTGGCGACGGGTGGCGCAGGGGCGGGGGGACAGTGATGGGCGGGCGCAGGGGCGGACAGTGTGGCCAGGGGGCGGGGGGGCAGGGGGGGCAGCAGGCTGACCAGCGCCCTCTCCCCATTTTGGCGCCCTAGGTAACTGCCTAGTTTGCCTTAATGGAAGCGCCGGCCCTGCAGGCTCCCCCTCTGCCCTCCCCTCCCTCCGGCTCCTCCTTGGAGGGGGGGCAGCCCTTTCACAAACCTCCCTCGCCCCCCCCACTTTCTCGCCCCCCCTGCCCTCCCTCCCTCACCTTCCACCCCTTGGGCGAGCGGCGGGGCCAGGAGGGCGAGCGGGAGGGGGGGAGGAGGAGGAGGAGGAGGGGCGCCCGGAGGGCCACCACCGGACGGGCTCCGTCGTCGGGGGCTGGGGCGGCGGGAGGCTCCATCGGGGGCTCTTCTGCGGCGGGGGGGGGGGCGGCGGCACGAGAGGCGAGCCCGAGGAGAGATTCCCGGAGCCCGATATGCGGCCAGGAAAGCCTTCGGCCACCCGATTAGTTCCCTCCGGCAGGCGCAAGTGCCCCGGTGAGTATGGGGGGCGGAGGGGGGAATTCCCCCAGTCTCCGAGCCAATGGAAAAAAGGCTCTGGCGATGACCACGCAGTTGCCAGGCGAAAGGGCCCCGCCCCGAGCCTCACCCGTGCAGGGAAGGGGGGGCAAAGGAAGAGGCGCCCCTCCGCTCGTCTCTCCGCTCGGGAAGGTTTTCAGACTCCCCTGCCTGGCGACTGATGACGCTGGCCCAGGCGCCGAGCGCTGATTGGCCCCTAGGGTGAAAGGGGTGGTGCCTGGAAGGGCTATTTTCCCCACCACCACCACCACCTTCCAGAAAGTCCCAGTCAGGCGTAATTGGGGGGCGAAGGAGCGTCCGCGGGGCTTCCTGCTTGCATTTCTATGCCCAAGGGAGGAGGAAGAGGCGGCAGGGCGGCGGCTGAGATGGGCTTTGGAGTCCCGCTGGTGGTGGGGACGATGATAATGGTCGTCCTGGGCATTCCCCCAGTGCTGGGAGGCGCGGCGGAGGCTCCCGGTAAGCGCTGGTCCCCACTTCCGCGGCATGTGTGTGTGTGTGTGTGTGTGTGTGTGTGTAGGGTGGGGACGGTGAGACGGGGGGAGGCTTGAAAACGCGCTCAGGACGCGCGCATCCCCCAATCGGTGGGGCGGGCAGGTAGTTCAGGGAGGGGGGGAGGTGGAGCCCCCCCCGATCCAGGGGCCCTAGGGGCATGTCCAAACTTCGGCCCTCCTGATGTTTTGGACAAGTGGGAGTTGCTGTCTAAAACATCGGGAGGGCCGAAGTTTGAACATGCCTGGCCTAGAAGGAGGGGGACCTCCGGGTATCCCACTCGCCTCCAAAACACCACCAGGGTCGCTCGAGGTCCGCTCCGACTCAACGACACATAACGCCAAATCCTGGTTTTTTTGGCATGTGGTCCGTTTCTTCCTGGATGCTTGCCGAAAAGCTCTCCGTTTCCTCCTCTTCGACACCTGTAGCTGGAGGGCGGGGGGCTCGAAGGATCAGTTATGCGGGTAGTCCCCCCAGAAAGAAACCTGATGGATGCTGCTGTTTGCTCAGACTTGGCGTTGTAGCCCCCAACTGCGTGTGCTACATCCTACTGCAGGGTGAGACCCACCGTGCCGCCAGGAAAATGGGCATTCATCCTCATTCGCTGGCAGTCAAGTCGCACCAGGGAATTCTGCTCCGTGGGGTGCAAGGGGCACCACAAAAAACCCTTCCTTCATTTATAACATAACAAAATAAAACATAAGAAGAGCCTTTGCTGGATCAGGCCAAAGGCCCATCTACTCCAGCTTCCTGGATCTCACAGTGGCCCCACCAGATGCATCTGGGAGCGCATGAGACTAGATCTCTGTCTCCTGATACCACTCCCCTGCATCTGGCCCTGGAAGTACCCTGGTTTTTAAGCCTGGAGATGACACATCTCCATCATGGTTTGTCACCTGTGATGGACTTTTCCTCCAGGAATCTGTCCAATCCCCTTTGGAAGGCATCCAGGCCAGATGCCATCACCACATCCTGTGGCAGGGAGTTCCATAGACTAACAACGCACTGGGTGAAAAAATATTTTCCTTCCTTCCTTCCTTCCTTCCTTCCTTCCTTCCTTCCTTCCTTCCTTCCTTCCTTTCTTTCTTTCTTTCTTTCTTTCTTTTTCTTTCCTTCCTTCTTTCTTCCTCTTCCTTTTTCTTTCTTTCTTTCTTCCTTTCTTCCTTCCTTTCTTTCTTTTTCTTTTTCTTTTTGCTTTTTTGCTTCTTGCAGAGAGCCCTGCAGGCTTCTTACTACAGTTAAGTCCTCATCTCGCTTTCATTAGCCTTTTCTTGGGAGCTGGGGGCTGGGAAATCTATGTCTCTTGGGATGTCCCCAGTGAAACGACTATAAGATGGAGGACTTGCGCTAGCTGTATTCAGACCGAGGAAGCTGTTTGGATGAGCAGCGAAACGTTTCTATCTCTCAAAAAGAAGTCCAGTAGCCATGACTCAGCTTCCAGAATTATCTGGGTGATTACAGAGTCAATAGAGAGTCCGAAGAGTCAATAAGGAAATCCTGGTCTGCCAGACAGGCCCATTGAGGGAAATGAATTGAAGATGATGAGATCCTTCAGCAGTGAAGAGGGTCCTGATGATCCTGGAGATGGCCATTGTCCTGGAGACATTCCTGCCAAACTGGAACCAGTTGGTCACGTCCTCCAGCTGGGATGAAGACAGCCTCCATCCCCCCCTCCAGGTTTTGTCCAAGATGGTGGTCCCAAGAATAAAAAACAGGGGGTCGAGTGTAGGAACACGTAAAAGCACACCCAGGGAAAGCAGGGTGGGGTGAGATGCTAGGAGGAGAACAAGGGGGGGGGGAACCTTCTAGAAGCCCGAGATGGTGGGATCGACAGGAGAGAGAAAGAGAGGGGGGGGGAGGGAAGAGAAGTCTAGTGGAGGAAGGAGGGGAGAATCCAGGTGTTCCAGGTGTGTATGGGGTCCGTCAGTGGCTGGGGCTTTCCAAGGGCTAGAGTGAATGATGAGGTCTCGTTTTTGACCGCAAGACTTCCATAAGCAGGCGGGGGAATCCGCAGAATAAGCCGCCACACCGGGTAGACCTCTTGGGCTATGCGCCTGGCCTCGTAGGCCGGTCTACTGCCATACACTTTCGTCCGCAGGAAGGTCTACCGGGTTGGGTTCTTCTTTGGTGGGGGTGAATTACCGCCATTGAGTCCTGACGGGGCCCGGGCTACCAGAAAGGGGGAGCAGTCTACCGAGATTGGGGAGGCCTTTTGGCCACCGGTCTGCTAATTCACGAGACAGTGATGGATGAGCCTTTTGGGATAGGTGGAGACACGTGGTGGTGCACTAAGCCCCATCAGCTTCCTGCTGTTTTATGGACTCCTGGTAGTAGTTATATTGAATCGGGGAAGTCTTTGATAGTTTTGAGGCCAGGAAATCGCTCCAATGTTGCCAATTTTCTGTCAATCAAAGGCTGCTTTTACACGACCCCTAAAATCCGAGGCAAAGGGCTCCCAGATGTGGAACTTAAAACTGTTTTCCCACCAGCTGCGGACTTAAAAAAAAATTAAGTACGACCACGCCCACCTAAGCGCGCCCCAGCACATTTTACAAGTACCTGGTCCCCGGAGGTAAAAAAAAAATTTCCAATGCAGATTACAAAGCTGTGGATGCCAGCTCTGCTCTCCTTCTGTTTTTTTTTTTTTTGTCCCCTCCACCCCTTTAACAGCCTGGAATCCCTACTAGGCTGCTCCAATGGCAGATGGAGGTGAGCAGAGGTGAGCCTGCATTCTTTTCTCCTTTTTTTTTCTCTCTCCCCTCACCGCAGACAGGAGCAATGGAGTGCGGAAGGGTGGGCACACAGGAAGCAGAACAACCCCCATGATCTCTGGCCTGAATTTAAGTTGCCAGCGGATTTTAGAGGTCGTGAAAAAGCGCACAAAGCCTCCTAGCTCAGCAACAGGGAAAAGACTGCAGAGCGGCTTGCCCTTATTTTCTATGGGAAAGCTCCGATTTGTTCAGGGTTTTCGTGTAGTGCTTGTGTACAGCGTGGGGTGTGGTTTTGGGGTGTTGGGCCCCCAAAAGTATATGGGAAAATGTTTTTTTTTCCTATGGTGACCCCACACCACCACACAGAGCATTTCCTGTACCAGGGGAGGGGCGAGTGTTCCTTCGCTGCCAATGGGAGCCGGATGCGCTTGGTCCAGCACTACATCTAGGGCCGGCAGGAGCTCGTCCGCTTCGACAGCGACCGCTGCGAGTTCGAGGCCGTCACGACCCTCGGAGAGCCCGACGCCCAACTCTGGAACAGCCAGAAGGAGATCCTGGAGGACAGGCGGAGGGCAGTGGATTATTTCTGCCGGCACAACTACGCCCTTATGCAGAGCCTGGTTTCCATCAGAAAAAGTAAGTGGAGTGCCTGGCTTGGGGGGTGGAGGTGGGGGGCAGGAGGAAGGGAATTTGGGGGGGCAGCCAGGCAGGCACCGCTTGGTGTTTCCTGCCCCCCAGAGCTGGGGGATCAGCCGGGAGCGCGCCCCCATTCGATCCACCGGGAGAGGAAAGGGAAGGAGAAGAAGGGGAAGAGGCCAACTCATTCCTTGCCCGGTTGCAGAGAAGTTTTATCTTTTTGTTTGTTTGTTGTATTTTTAACCTGTCCCTCTGGCTAAAGGGCCGCTCTCTGAAAGATGGAAGGAAAAAATAAAGACAGTGGACCCTCATATAACAAACGGTTTGTATAAATAAAATCTGTACAACATAAAATTTCCGGAGATAGGGGAAATTTGCTGAACAGAATCGCCTAGGAGGAGAATCCGTACAACATAAAAATGGGATTACTCTGTTTTCAAGGCATTCCTATGGGAATTTGTATAAAGGAAAATTTGCTTAACATAATTTTATTTGGAATAAATTAATTCCTATATACAAGGTACCACTGTACAGCGGACCCTTGTATAACAAACAGTTTATATAACATAAAATCTGTACAACATAAAAAGTTCCAGAGATAGGGGAAATTTGCTTAACAGAATCGCCTATGGGGCAAATCCGTAAAACATAAAAATGGTCGCGATTAGGGATTACTCCGTTTTCAATGCATTCCTATAGGAAATTTGTATACAGGAAAATTTGCTGAACAGAATTTCAGTTTAATTAATTCCTTTATACAAGTTACCACTGTAAATAAAATTCCCAGCCATCACCTCTGTATTCTGATGCCATGTGGAAAAATCTGTCAATGTTATTCCTCTCTCCTATATCTGGAGAAACGGACTTGTCCGTGAAAATTCTCCTTAACATGTAAGAGTTGGCCTTTAAGGTGCCACTACATTTTTGTCTTTTGCATCTTTTTTGCATTTTTTTCACTTCTGAATGCTCGCACAGAAGAGCTCAGCTGCCTCTGAGTCCAACCCCTCCTGAGGAGCCCCAACGGGGAATTGAACTCCTGACTGGGAGCTAAAGCCCTGAAGAGCTCTCCCAGAGGAGTAGCACTGTTGGCCCCGGGTTCTTTCATTTCCCACGAGCGCCTGGATGGTGCAAAGCCAGAAGGCAACACCAGGCTCTTAAAGGGAATGTCCCCCCCCCCAAGAGGTCCAGTCTCATCAACAACCATCAGTTGTGTTTGTTACCTTAATTGTGTGTGTGAGAGAATGTGTGTATAGGGGCGGATCTGAGAGGACTCTGGACAGCTCCGTGGTTTCGAAATCTGGAGAGGGGGAGAAGCCGTTTTCTGCCTGGAAAAACCTGCCTTAAGGACAGAAATTAGTTGATGGCACAGGAGAAGGAGGAGGAGGATTAACCCGTCCTGTTTGGGACCCTCCCTTTAAGATCCCCCTTGCCCATCAATTACAACAACAAGCCGGCAATAAATCCAACAACGAAAGGGGTTTTGAGCAGGAATTTAATTGCCATTGAAGCCATCTCTGTGGGTGAATCTTGAGATTCCATTTTTTTTAAAAAAAAATGATTTATATACCGCTACGATCTAGCAAAAAAGCTACTCTGGGCGCTTTAGGTATATATATAAAAAAAAAAAAAAACAGATTAAACAACTTAAAATAGTAAAAAAAAAAAAGCCCTAATCAATCAGACCAAATAATCAAATCATCATAATAAAAAGAACAAATAAGCAAATAAGCACAAATACAATACATTAACTGAGGGCGCTTTTACACGACCCCTAAAATCCGAGGCAAAGGGCTCCCAGATCCGGAGCTTAAAATTGTTTTCCCACCAGCTCCGGATTTTTAAAAAAATTAAGTACAACCATGCCCACCTAAGCGCGTCCCAGCGCATTTTCCACATACCTGGTCTCCAAAGGGGAAAAATTTCTAGATCTCTGGTCCGAATTTAAGTTGCCAGTGGATCTTAAGGGTCATGTAAAAGAGCCCTGAGATCAGAAAAAATGACACAGTTCAGCTTTAAAAAAACACCACCACACAATTCCACTGTAAAACATTGGCCCTCAAGACGGTAGAGATTTGTGGCTGAACCTGATTCAGTGGAAAGCGTTTCTCCTTTTCTCTCCCTTTTCTCTCCAGTTCAGCCCAAGCTGAAGATCACCCCCTCGGGGAGCCCGTCCTCCCGCCACGTTTTGCTCATTTGCGACGTGGCCGGATTCTGGCCCTCCAAGATCAACATCACCTGGTTCCAGAACCAGGAAAGTACAGGCCGGTTAGCCTTACATCTGTCCCAGGGAAGATGGTGGAAGGCCTCATCCAAGAGAAAATCTTAAAACACATAAAAGCCTTGCTGAGAGAAAATCAGCATGGACTGGGTAAATCTTGTCTTACAAACCTTTTAGAATTTTTGAAAAGGTCAACAGGCGTGGATTTGGGTCGGTGGATATAGTCTATCTGATTTTCAAAGGCTTTTGACACAGTCCCTCACCAAAGGCTGCTGAAAATTGCCAGGGGATAAGAGGGCAGGTCCTCTTATGGATTGAGAACTTTGAGATCCAGGAAACAAAGAGTAGGTGTCAATGGGAAATTTTCACAATTGAAAAGCGGTGTGCCCCAGGGCTCGGTCCTGGGACCGGTGCTTTTCAATCTGTTCATAAATGACCTGGAGACAGGGATAAACAGTGAGGTGGCCAAGTTTGCAGAGGGTAAAAACCAGAGAAGATTGTGAAAGCTCCAGAAGATCTCCAAACTGGGGGTGGGCTGAGAAATGGCAAATGCGTTGCATATTGGGGCAAAAATCTTCATCTATCAACTCTGGGCTCTGAGTTATCCGTGATGGATCTGAGAAAGAGATCTTGGTGTGTTGGTGGACAAATGACCCAACAGTTGAAGAAGGCCAATTCCAGGGATTATCAAAAAGGGGATTGAAAATAAAACAGCCAACATTATAACCAATAGTAAGGCCCCACCAATTCAATTCTAGTCACATCTCAAGAAAGACATAGTGGAACCCTAAAATGATTACTGGGCGGTAGAAGAAAGGCTAAAACAATTGGGCCTCTTTAGTCTGGCTTGAGGGGGATATGATTGAGACATACAAAATAATGCAGGGTATGATTCAGTGGAGAGGGAAGCTCTTCTCCCTCTCTCAAAATACCAGAACTAGGGGACATACACTCAAATTGAGTGCCAGTTGACAAAAGAAAATATTTTTTCACCCAAGCGTTGAAGATGGAACTCCCTGCCACAGGATGTGGTGATGGCATCTGGCCTGGATGCCTTCAAAAGGGGATTGGACAGATTCCTAGAGGAAAAGTCCATCACGGGTTACAAACCATGATGGAGATATAATCTCAGGCTTTAAACCAGGGTAGTTCAAGGGCCAGATGCAGGGGAGTGGTATCAGGAGACAGATATCTAGTCTCAAGATCCCAAAACATCACCTGGTGAGATACAGGAAGCTGGACTAGATGGGCCTTTGGCCTGATCCAGCATGGCTCTTCTTATGTTCTTATGTTCTTATGAAGGAGGAAGAGGAGTCCCGCGTGTTCACCACGGACCTCATCCGGAACGGGGACTGGACCTTCCAGATGGCGGTGCAGCTGGAGGCCCAGCCGGAGCGCGGAGACGTCTACACCTGCCAGGTGGAACACGCCAGCTTCCCGGAGCCCGTCTCCGTCCAGTGGGGTACGGATGCCATCTGAGGTTCACCCCTTCCCCCCAACCTCCCACCCATCCACCTAGCCCCCTAATGGAAGTTTGGTGCTTGCTGTATAATGGCACTTGTAGCCCCAGCAGAGAGGAATATGCCTGTGAAGATTCTCCGTGTCAGGCCTCACACACACACACACACACACACACAAATGAAGTCCAAGCTTTAACTGAGAACTCAGGACTAAGCACCGCACAAGCCGGTTCAGGGTTAACAGAGTCCAAATGCAGGGAGCAAAAACACACTGCCAAGTCGGATAGCTGAGCAAAATCCAAGATACACGGTCCAAGGTTGGAAACCGGTATGCAACAGATGCTTATGCCAAATCCAAGGAGCAGGAGAATTCGGAGCCAAGAGAAAAGGTCCAAGGTCGAGCCCAGCAGGAGACGGAGGTTCAGGAATCCTAGAACAAGGCGCACGGGTGATGGCAAGCCTTAGCAACTTGTTGCTCCCACAAAGATAGCCTGACTCCTGAGCTCTTGATTTATGGTCCCAAGAGGGCACCACCCATGCCCGTGAACCCTCATTCTGCTAAAACTATGGGCCATGTCAATGTAAATGCCTCCGAGTTGCTGATAGTTTATCTCTCCTCTGCTTAGCTGTGAGTCTTTGCTTTCTGCAGCTGACAGCTCTCTGGGGAGGAGAGGACTCTCCTGAGACAGATTCATCACTATCAGAGTCAGCTGCTGGAGGATCTGCAGAAGCCCCTACGGGTTCCTCTGACCTTAACCCCTCCATGTCTGGCTCTGGCAGGAAACTTAGGGCCTTTTTACATGACCCCTAAGATCTGCTGACCACTTAAATTCGGACCAGAGATCTTAGGGGTTCGTCGCTCTTCCTGCGTCCCCCCCCCCTCCGCACTTCCTGGCTGCTGGCTGCCTGAGGGGAGGGAGAAAAAGAGAAAGAAAAGCATGCCGCTCACCTCGTTCTGCCTCTCGTCTCTGTAAAAGTAGCTCTTAAAGGGGCGGGAGCCAAAAACAAAAAAAGAAGCAAGGAGAGCCCCGCACTCACCGGATCAAATAATTTTCACCTCCAAAGAGCAGGTACTTGAAAGGTACAGCTGGGACGCGCTAAAGTGGGCGGGGTCGCACTTAATTTCCTGTTAACTCCGGAGCTGGTGGGTAAACATTTTTAAGCTCGGAGCTGGGAGCCATTTGCCCCGGAGTTTAGGGGTCGTGTATAAACGCCCTAACACACCATTATCCAGGTGAGGTCAAGAAAAGAAGTCCCGTTGCCACAACTCAACTTCCAGACAAGCAGGGAGGAATGTGCCAATAATTCCCTAGATCTGCTCAGCGTGGCCGTCCAGTGCAGCTTGGCGTTGGAAATGACCCAGCAGGTCCCCAAAAATGCGCACTCCCTGCACAGCTTAGAAGCACACCAGCTTATGAAAGAGAGCACGTACGGGCACTGCTTTAAGATTAAAAATAAAAGATCTTGACTCACAGCAATCACTTGCAAATGGCAGGTAGGTTGTTGATTCAGAACGTTGCAATAGTAAACAAACAATGTCAGGTTCCTCGGAGGTTATTATTGGATAGGATAAAGGTAGAGTTAAAACAATGAAAAAACAAAACAAAAGGGGTTCTCTCGGGCTGCATGGCTTGAGGAACAAACATGGGGGACATGAGGAGATGCCTAGCACAGAATCCTCCTCCTATCTTGTCCCAGAAAGAAAAGTGAGAGTCCGAACAAAGGCTGTAAACAACTTAAATAGCAAAGGCAGGGATAACTTTGCCCTCCAATCAAGAGGCATTCGTTAATTGGTCAGTGAGAGGAAGAGGTAAACAAACCCAGCAGACAAGGTGCCTGAGGGGGGATATGATTGAGGCGTACAAAATAATGCAGGGCATGAGTCAAGTGGACATAGAAGGGACGCTCTTCTCCCTCTCCCAAAATACCAGAACTAGGGGACATCCACTCAAATTGAGGGCTGAGAGAGTGAGAACAGACAAGATAAAATATTTTTTCACCCAGCGTGTTATTAGTCTGTGGAACTCCCTGCCACAGGGATGGGGTGATGGCATCTGTCCTGGATGCCTTCAAAAGGGGATGGGACAGATTCCTGGAGGAAAAGTCCATCACAGGCTACAAACCATGAGGGAGATGTTTTCATCTCCAGGCTTAAAACCGGGGCACTTCAAGGGCCAGATGCAGCGGGGAGTGGGATCAGGAGACAGAGATCTAGTCTTGTGCGCTCCCAAACACATCTGGTGGGGCCACTGTGAGATCCAGGAAGGTGGACTAGATGGGCTTGATAAGTCAGATAAGTCCTTCCCAGGAATTCATCAGCCTACACCATCCTGACACGTAAGTCCTGTCTCCACCCTCTCTGATGCTCTGCCATTATACCAATAAAGAGCCTGGGACTCATGCCTGCAGAGGAAGCTGCTGCATGAGGCCTGGCTTTGTTGAACCCAACAATGTGCCTATGTGGAATCATTCCTTCAGGTAGTGGTGGTGTTGGGGAGAGAGGTATTTTGAGATCCTCCTTGAGCCTGTAATGAACCCTTCTGCTCTTCTTTTCCCAGGTCAAGCCCTTCCTCAGCCTGCAAGTAACTTCTCTCTTTTCTCTTCCACATTAAAAAAAAACTGTTGAGAAGTGGTTGGGTTTTAAATGTTTCCGAGATCAGCAGAGTTATGCATTTGGTGAGGAAAGATAATTGCTAAGTACAGATTTGAAGCTGGGAGACAAAAATCAACTTTAGTATAAAAAACTTAAATTACCAAAACATACACAAATACACAACGAGATAAAACACACAGCATAAATGTTACAGAGTAGTGGGGAAACAGTTCATCTCACCCAAAAGCAGACCCAAAGTCAAACGGGTTACAATCCTGCCTTTTATACACATGGCAGACATCGTATAAACCCATTGCATGACTACACATAGGGCAATGTTAATCAGTGATCTATGGCACCTGGATGTAATTATTCTGAAAACATGTGATTACACTATTCACTTGTGTCTTGACAAATGCCTATGCATTTATACACAGAAACCATCTCGAATCTGTTAAATAATATATTACATACATTTTGTTAAAAAGTTACATTCCTTGACAAAAACCTCCATCCTCCCCACCTTCCGAGCAGCCCCTGGCCTCCCTTTTCCAGCCGTTGGTGATATCGAGGGCCTATTGCAGTGGTGGCGAACCTTCGTCCCTCTAGAATGTTTTGGACCACAACTCCCACAGTCCTCTTTTGTCATTGGCAATCTAGGCTTGGAATTCTGGGAGTTGTGGCCCAAAACCTCTGGAGGGCCGTAGGTTCGCCACCGTTTTGCCTGGGAGGAGATGAAGCCCTGCAGCTAATTAATGAGGGGGGCAGCGTTGAGCTACCCACATGACTGGCATCTAGGGAATAAGCTGCAGTTCACCTCCACAACTTATATGGTTGCTTTTAAACCAGAGAAAAACTGGTTTTTTCCCCGAAGGCTTTCACAGCCAGGATCTGATGGCTGTTGTGAGTTTTTTCGGGCTGTTTGGCCGTGTTCTGGAAGTTTTTCTTCCTGACGTTTCGACAGACTCTGTCCAGCATCCTTAGAGGGCAAGGAGCTCAGGGAACTAGGAGTTCTCTCTGTGCTCTGGGGTAGAGAGCGAGCACAAAGAGAACTCCCAGCTCCCTGAGCTCCTGCCCAATGAAGATGCCAGCCACAGAGTCTAGCGAAACGTCACAAACATAAAAGTTAGACTTTAAGGTTCCACCACACTTTTGTCTAGTTGTATTTTTAATTTTTTACAGAGGTCCCTCGACGTACAAATTTAATCTGTTCCGAATGCATGCTCTTAAGTCGAACTACTCTTAAGTTGGGGCGCCTGTCTAAAAAACTGAAAAAATAAGTTAGAAAAATAAAACAATAAAAAATGTAAGTCAAGCAGACCATATCTAAAATTTGTAAGGCGGCAGTTAAAAAGCCAACCGTTTTTTGCTCTTAAGTCGAATTGCTCTGAAGTCGCGGTACCACTGTAGTTTGTTTTCAGTTATAGAGTTATTATGTGTATTCTTTCTGTCAAGAGCTGAAGCTTCCATTTTGGAGCGCTTTCGCCTCCTCCAGAGACTGGTCACAATCCTGATTTTGGTGTGGCTTTGCTTAATTGGTTAATTCGCCCTAAAGGACCCATTTTGAAGACAGGCCTTCAGGGCAGGGAAACATAGAATCATAGAATCCTAGAGTTGGAAGAGACCTCAAGGGCCATCTAGCTCAACCGACTGCCATGCAGGAACCCTAGCATGGAATTGGCCTTCTTCACCACTGCCACACATTGGGTAGACACCTTCATGGAGCTGTCCACCAACACACCAAGATCTCTTTCCTGATCCGTCACAGACAGCTCAGAGCCTATGAGTTGATAGATGAAGTTTGGATTTTTTGCCCCAATATGCATTACTTTACATTTGGTTACATTAAAACGCATTTGCCATTTCTCAGCCCACTCCCCCAGTTTGGAGAGATCCTTCTGGAGCTCTTCACAATCTTCTCTGGTTTTTACCACACAGAAAAGTTTTGTGTCATCTGCAAACTTGGCCACCTCACTGTTTATCCCTGTCTCCAGGTCATTTATGAACAGATTGAAAAGCACCGGTTCCAGGACAGATCCCTGGGGCACACCGCTTTTCACTTCTCTCCATTGTGAAAATTTCCCATTGACACCTACTCTTTGTTTCCTGGATCTCTACCAGTTCTCAGTCCATAAGAGGACCTGCCCTCTTATCCCGACTGTGCAATTTTCTCATCAGCCTTTGGTGAGGGACTGTGTCAAAAACCTTTTGAAAATCCAGATAGACTATATCCACTGGTTCACCCAAATCCACATGCCTGTTGACCTTTTCAAAAAATTCTATTTATTTATTTATTTATTTATTTATTGCATTTCTACCCCGTCCATCTTCCCATGGGAACTCTGGGCAGCTTACAGAGGGCCGCTTTTATCCACCTCCGCAGGATCACCCAGATCCGCCAGTACCTTGATGAGTCCTCCCTGAGGACAGTCGTACAGGCCCTGGTGATATTGAGGATTGACTATTGCAATGCCCTCTATGTGGGGTTGCCCTTGACCCTGGTCGGGAGGTTACAGCGGGTGCAGAATGCGGCGGCCAGGCTGGTGGTGGGTGCTTGTAGATTCAAGCACATCACCCCAGTCCTGGCTCGCTTGCACTGGCTACCCGTTGTCCTCCGGATTAGGTTCAAGGTCCTGGTTTTGATTTTCAAAGCCCTCCACGGCCTGGGACCAGAGTATCTGGCGGAGCATATCTCTCAGAGATCAACTGGGGCCAGACCCACGAGATTGGCGCAGGCGTGCTCACTGAGGGTGGCCACACCCAGAGAGGCGTGGAAATCGCGTACGTGTGACCGCGCCTTCTCTGTGGTGGGCCCCGGGCTTTGGAACCATCTCCCCAGTGAGCTACACCTAGCAGAGTCTCTGCCCGCCTTTAAAAAGGCCCTGAAGACCCACCTGTTCAGGGAGGCGTTTGGCGACCTTTCTATTTAGTTCTTTTTTTTTTTTTTTTGCCCGTTGCCATCTCTGCTTGGATTATGCCATCTATCGTGTTTTGTTATTGTTTTGTTTATTTTATTATTTTTACTGTAAGCTGCCCAGAGTTCCCTCCTGGGAAGATGGGCGGGATATAAGCTTAACAAACAAATAAATAAATAAATATTATTTCCCTTTATATTGCTAGCATGGCTGTTCTTCTGTTCTTATGAAAATGCGACAGGAATGGCTCTAACAAAGAGATACAGCTTGCCTAAAGGCATCTGTGGATTAGTGAGGGAGGTAAATTTGTTTCATGTTTTCTGTACTTAAATGTGTGCCCTGCCTTGGTTAGGTAGTTAGTTGTGATTCTTTCCTTTGACTTCAGAGGGGAAGGCTTCCCCCTTCCTTTATTTCAGGCTGTAAATAAACAAACGATTATTGGATCTCTCCTTGTCTCCTGGGTGCTCCTGCCTAGGAGAAGGTAGGTGATGCTTTAATCCAGGTCTCCCCTGAAACCCTTCTGACTTCTAAACAATTCATTTAAAATATTCCAAATTATATTACATGTCTACATTTATTTGTTTTATTATTTTTGAATATTTTTACCCCACTTTTCTCCTTAGAAAGGACCCAAGGTGGCATAAACTAATGAGTGACAATATACAGTCCGAAACATTTAATACATTATTAGTTACAAACAGGGAATTAGAAGAGCCATTTTAGATTAGAGCTACAAAGACATGCAAGAAGAAAAGAAAAATCCATTATGAGGGGTGGAAAGTAACATGCAGCGCAGAGAGAAACTCCTTGTTCCCTGAGCTCCTTGCCCTCTAAAGATGCCGGCCACAGAGTCTGGCGAAACTTCATGAAGAAAAACCTCCAGAACACAGCCATACGGCACAGAAAACTTGGAACAGCTCTAAAATGGAAAACACTGGTGTTCTTATGAACTCAGTCCATGCCATCAAGTATGTTAATCCATATAAAGTCACGTAGTAGGAAGTCCCTCCTTCAGGGAAAGCTTGCCTGAAGAGGAAGGTCTTTGCCTGCTTCCGGAAAGGCAGCAGAGACGGGGCAGTCCTGGCCTCCAGTGGGAGGGAGTTCCAAAGTCTGGGCACATAAGCAGCCAAGAAGGCCCTTTCATGTGTTCTGAGACACTCCTGTGAAGGTGGTGGGATGGAGAGAAAGGCTTCTCCTGATGACGTTAGCTCCCGCGCCCGTTCATACTGGGAGATTCGATTTTTGAGGTAGCTAGGACCCAGGTCATATAGTCCTTTGTAGGTCAAGGTCAGCACCTTGAATTTTGCCCGGTAGGTGATTGCCAGCCAGTGGAGCTGCTTTAGTAAGGGGTATAATGTGATCTCTGTAACCCACCCCAGTCAGCAATCTGGCTGCTGCATTCTGGACCCATGGAAGTTTCCTGAGACTTTCCATTGATATCCCCACATAGAGTGCATTACAGTAGTCCAGCCGGGAGGTCACTAGGGCATGTGTCACCGTGGCCAGAGCAGGTTTCTCTGCTCTGCTACGTACAACAATACAGAAACAGGCCACGGTAAATAAAAGCCGTTCAAAACCATTATAGAGCACAACCCAAAACATGGAGGGGATGAAATGAGAACAGAGAGAAAAGGGGATTTTCACCGGATCACCTCAGGAAGGAGTCCTGCCAGGAGGAGAAAGGAGTACTTCTGCCCTGCTGGGGATTATCTGATGTGTTCTCTCTCCAAACATTTTCCCACACTCCAGTTATCTGGAAGGCTTCCTCCCTGTGAGAAGCGTGTCTTTTCTAACAAGGTTTGTGAGGTAAATGAAGATAAGCTGTGTAGAAAGACAACTAGAACAAAATAAATTCACTCCTCAGTCCTGAAATTAAAATGGCTTCCCTCCTGTGTGGGTTCTATGATGCTTAGCAAGGCTTTGAGAATGACGGAACTGCTTTCCACACTCAAAACATTTATATGGGTTCTCTCCTGTGTGGCTCCTGTTATGCTTAGCAAGGTTTTGAGGAAGACTAAACTTCTTTCCACATTCCAGACATTCAAATGGCTTCTCTCCTGTGTGGGTCCTCTGATGGTAAGTAAGGTGTCCTGCTTGATTAAACCTCTTTCCACACTCCAGACATTCAAATGGCTTCTCTCCAGTGTGGGCCCTATGATGCCTAGCAAAGCCTCCAGCTACTTTAAATCTCTTTCCACACTCCAGACATTCGAATGGCTTCTCACCTGTGTGGGTCCTGTGATGGCTAGCAAGGTGTTCAGAACGATTGAACCTTTTCCCACATTCCTGACATTCAAATGGCTTCTCGCCTGTATGGGACCTTTGATGGGTAGCAAGGTTTCCAGTTTGACTGAACTTCTTTCCACACTCTAGACATTCAAATGGCTTCTCTCCTGTGTGTGCCCTATGATGCTTAGCAAGGCCTCCAGCTAGATTAAATCTCTTCCCACACTCCAGACATTCAAATGGCTTTTCGCCTGTGTGCATTCTCAAGTGTGTAGTCAGGTCTTTAGAACAACTAAACCTCTTTCCACATTCCAGACATTCAAATGGCTTTTGGTCTGTGTGGGTCCTATGATGCTTAGCAAGGCTTTGAGAATTACTGAACTTCTTTTCACATTCCAGACATTCAAATGGCTTCTCTCCTGTGTGGGTCCTGTGATGGCTAGCAAGGTGTCCAGCTTGATTAAACCTCTTTCCACACTCCAGACATTCAAAGGGCTTTTCTCCTGTGTGGGTCCTGTGATGCTTAGCAAGGCTTCCAGAATCACTGAACCTCTTTCCACACTCCAGACATTCAAATGGCTTCTCGCCTGTGTGAGTCCTGTGATGCTTAGCAAGGCTTCCAGAATCACTGAACCTCTTTCCACACTCCAGACATTCAAATGGCTTCTCGCCTGTGTATGTTCTCAGGTGTGTAGTGAGGTCTTTAGATTTGTCCATCTTTTCCTTTATATGTGTTTCCTATAAGCTTCTTCCTTCTGATTTGATTCTCAGCACCCTCTTTTGCATCTGAACATTCAGCCTCTTCCTCTGCCATTTGGTGTCCTGCTTTTTGATTTCTTCTGTACTGGAACTAACCTGCTAAAAACAGGCAAGATATAAATGACCACGGAAAACAAAATGTCAAATCCAACAAACTGCCATGGAGGGTGCAGGGGAATGAAAACCAGCTCTAGGAGGGTCCCACCTCCCCCAGCATCATCAGTGAGGAGGTCAATTGCGGCACCAATGAAGATGCTGAGGAAAACCAGAGGATTTATCACACTCCTCCTGTCACAGTCTGTGAGGGAAATTTGTGCTGGGAAACCCATGTGGGGTCCAGCATCAGAAATAGTTGCAAATTGTTCCATAGCCTTCATATGTTTTTATATGATTTTGGATCTAACTCACAGAAAGTGGCACTGGGTGGTCATTCCTCTTCCAAAAGAATTTATGGTGCTTCTGGTTACCTTCAAAGCAAATACTCAGGTGGTCTTGGTTATTTGGAAGAAACATTGCTTTTCATCCCCAGGAAATACCAGATGCACATATACAGTTTGAGATACAGAGAGCTTCGAAGGAATATCCGTGAAGAATCCTGGGATCATTATCGCTCCACGGCAAGCAGTGATGTCCAAATGTGGAAAGGAGGGGATGAGCCCTTCCTGACTTCCGTCTGCCCCCCCTTGGAAGTTAGCACTAAGAGGGTGGTATAGGAAGAGAAACAAAGGGCCTTTTTACACGGCCCCTAAGATCTGCTGGTCACTTAAATTCGGACCAGAGATCTTAGGGGTTCGTCGCTCTTCCTCTGTCCCCACCCCCCTCCGCACTTCCTGGTTGCTGGCTGCGTGAGGGAGGGAGAAAAAGAGAAAGAAAAGCATGCCGCTCACCACCATTCTTGTCTCTGTAATGCCATCAAGTCCAACCCCCTCGTCTCTGTAAAAGTAGCTCTTAAAGGGGCGGGAGCCAAAAAGCAGCAAACAGAAGCGAGGAGAGCCCCGCACTCACTATCGTTGCACCGCATCAAAGATTTTTCACCTCGAAAGAGAAGGTACAAGAAAAGTGCGCTGGGTCACTCTAAAGTGGGTGGGGTCGCACTCAATTGTCTGCAAACTCCGGAGCTGGTGGGGAAACATTTTTAAGCTCCGGAGCTTGCAGCCATTTGCAGCGGAGCTTAGGGGTCGTGTATAAACGCCCAAAGGAACCAGTTATGATCCCTTAATGACTCTTAGGTCCACATTGGATCCCCAGTCACTTCCTCCAAGGACATTTTGATTCCTCCCCCCTCCCTCCCCAGCCTGTACAGCAATCTTTGGGACTTACAAGGATCCCAGTCTGGGAAGCTTTGGTGAAAGCCCTGTTTGGGAATAATGAGAAAGGCGTTGGGGGGGGGGAGAAGGAGTCAGGAGGAGGAAAAGAGGCAGGTGAGGAACCTTCCTAGTAGCACAGTTAGCACTAAGGGTGGAATAGGAAGAGAAACCAACCCACAAACTCAAGGGAACCAGTTATGATCCCTTAATGACTCCCCTTGGACCTTCCCCCAAACTTGCTTCTGGTTTCCCCAGTCACTCCCCCCAAGGACAATTTGACGGCTGAACTGGGCGAGGAGGGGTGTAAGAGATGGGGGGCGGTGGGAGAATCAATGGACAACCCCCCCCAAAAGCCCTCATTCCGATCCCCCTCCAAAGGCCCTCCCTGGTGACCTGGAAGACGAAGGACACCCCCAAACCCCCCAGGGATCAGTTTCTGCCCCCCCTGGCTGCCCCCCCCCAAGGCCCTTCCTGTTGGAGGGTTCCCTTGATGGACCCCCTTCAGGCAGGAATAAACCTCAGCAGAGGCGCTGCTTTTTTTTGCTCGGGAGTAACGCCCCCCCCCCGTTTCCAGTCCAGTTCCTTCCTCCTCCTGCTCCTCCTCCCTCCGGGAAAAGTAACGCCCGTTCCTTTTTACATCAACGCCCCAGCTCTCATGGGGAGGGGGGCTGGGAGGGCCAAGACGGGGCCCACAGGATGGAAGGGGGGGGCTTTTCCAACCTCTTCTCTTCCTTCCCTCCTCCCTCCACTCCATCACCCAGAATCCCCCCCAGCCAGCACTGACCATGGGAGTTGTAGTCCAAAGAGACGACTCTCCCGCCAGAAAACTTGGGAAAATTGATATCTAGAGGTAAAAAGCCTAAAGGAGGCGAAATTCTCTCACCCCTGCCCGGCCATGCCTGGCGATGGGAGTTGTAGTCCAGAAGAGAAAGAGCGCTTCTCCCTCCCCATCCAGAGGCGGGAAAGAGGAGGAGGGGGAGGACCAATTTCGCCTCCCCAGCCCTTATTTCCTGCCTCTCTAGGAATCTCGACCAAGCTTCGCTGCTTTTAACCCTCTCCCAGCCACGCTTCTTTTTGGGATGGGGGTGTCTTTGGGGTTTGCAAGTGTGTGAATTGTATTTGGTTTCTGTAATGGCTACACGGCTGCTCAACTTGTTTGGGCTGGTACTGCTCTGAAATATTAGCAACGTTTTTGTGAATTTTTTAGTAGGCTAAAGGTATCACCTGTACCACTTTTGCATTTGTTTTTTTTTTGTGATGGCTCCCGGCCATGCCTGGCGATGGGAGTTGTAGTCCAGAAGAGGCGGTGGCGCGCTTCTCCCTCCCCATCCAGAGGCGGGAAAGAGGAGGAGGACCCATTTCGCCTCCCCAGCCCTTATTTCCTGCCTCTCTAGGAATCTCGCCCAGCTCGGCTGCTTTTAACCCTCTCCCAGCCATGCTTCTTTTTGGGATTGGGGTGTTTTTGGGGTTTGCACGTGTGTAAATTCCTTCAGGAAAGGAAACCGAGCCCTTGCGGGTGCTGGAAAGATAATCCGGTGCCTGATTTCGGAGTGGATGCGAACCTAAGAAGTAATGAACACAACACTCTCCTGCCTTAAGAGCTTCTTGGGATTTAGACAGTGTGAAGAATTTTAAAAAGGCCCTGAAAAAAAGGACCAGGAATTGGAATCATCGCTGGGTCGGAAGGGACCTCAGAGGTCTCAGAAGTTTTTGGCCAAGTTATCCATATTGTGTAAGGATGGGAGACTGGGCTGGAGGCCATCCTGGGTAAAGAATCAGGTAGATCCGTGTCTCGGATCCATGTTTTTGCACCATTGTGGAGCCATGCACTGACTGATTTTTGGTGTGCAGTCTGTGGACAGAAATGGGTTCTCTATGTGATCGTAGTTTTATCATGATCCAATTGGGGGGGGGAATCATATGAAACCAGATGGATCCATGTTTTTGCGCCCCTGTAGAGCCATGCGCTGGAGGATGTCACAGAGTGCTTAATGCTCAGTGGAAGGGCTGTGTAAAGTGTGGGCTTTAACAGCTAGATAGCAGTGCTTAATAAAGGCGCAAAGACAGCAGTGACTCCCTTCACTAAGAACTGTATTTACAAAAATATATACAAGGTCCAGCAAAGAAAATAGAATTGGCAGGCATATACCTCCAGTGGTCCAAAACTTCTGGGAATCCAAACTGGTAAAGTAACGAGCTGCTTCTTCCAACAACATCCCACACACCTAATTGACAAATGAGCATGACTGAAACTATCCCCTGACTTGAGGAGTTGCCAGAATATAATTACACAGGTGTGTGCCCACTCTGCCTTCTCATTCCCAACTTGCATCATAACGTGCAATAAGACAATTCCATTTTGTAGAATCCTCAACAGCGGATGCATGATGATTATTGTGTAACAGTTGGACATGAATGAGATGTGTGGTTTGACGGTGAGTTGGGAAGGATCCCATGTTAAAAAAAATAATGAAATCAGGAAGATCCATCAAGATCCACCTTTTACTTTCTTCTTGAAAAAAGAAAGTTGGGGATATGCCTGGAGTCAACGCAAGGAGCCACCTTTATTTACAGGTGTGACATAGTTCCAGGTGATGTTGTGTGTCTGGTATCTGAGATACAGTCGTGGGGAAGGGTTGTTTCTGGCTTAAAAGCTACTGGACACAGAATATTGACCATCAAAGATGGGAGGGCCTCCTATTTCTTCTCTCTCTCTCTCACAGGTTGCCAGCTGCTGCGTAGCTGTTTCTGAGTCACTCTTCACACCTGGGTGTGCAGGACATTGTGGCCGCTGTGGCTTTTCATGGCCCGGTGACAGACATGGTTTCCGTGAGGGCCCAGAAAATGCATGGGTGGGAAAGGGGACCCTTTAAAGTCTTGCTGTGGGCCAGGATTAAGCCATCAAATTCCATAGGCCTTGCTTCTGGGTAGCAGGTACTGACTTCTAAACAATTCATTTAAAATATTTCAAATTCTGTTACACATCGACATTTCTTTATTTATTTTGAATAGTTTTTACCCCACCTTTCTCCTTGGAAAGGACCCAAGGTGGCTTACAAGGGGCTCTTTAGTCTGGAAAAAAGGCGCCTGAGGGGGGATATGATTGAGAGGTACAAAATAATGCAGGGCATGAGTAAAGTGGATAGAGGGAAGCTCTTCTCCCTCACAAAATACCAGAACTAGGGGATATACGAAGCTGCCTAGATGCTCTAAGTACATCCGATCTCGCCTGATTTCAGAAGCTAAGCAGGGCTGGCCCTGGTTAGTACTTGGATGGGAGACCACCAGGGAATATCAGATGCTGTAGGCGCCTGGAGTAGGAACTGGCAAACCACTCCAGTATTCCTGCCAAGAAAACTCCATGGATGTGGAGTCACGAAGGGTCGGTCACGACTGTAATGACACAACACAAACACACACAGGGGACATACACTCAAATTGAGGGCTGGGAGAGTAAGAACAGACAAAAGAAAATATTTTTTCACCCAGGGCGTTGTTAGTCTGTGGAACTCCCTGCCACAGGAGGTGGTGATGACATCTGGCCTGGATGCCTTCAAAAGGGGATTGGACAGATTCCTGGAGGAAAAGACCATCACATGATGGAGATGTGTCATCTCTAGGCTTAAAACCAGGGTACTTCAAGGGCCAGATGCAGGGGAGTGGTATCAGGAGACAGATATCTAGTCTCATGCGCTCCCAAATGCATCTGGTGGGGCCACTGTGAGATCCAGGAAGCTGGATTAGATGGGCCTTTGGCCTGATCCAGCATGGCTCTTCTTATGTTCTTATGAAAATATAGGCTTGGAATTCTGGGAGTTGTGGTCCAAAACATCAGGGGGCAAAGTTTGGTCATGCCTGCTTTAAAGTCTTGCTGTGGGCCAGGATTAAGCCATCAAATTCCATGGGCCTTGCTTCTGGGTAGCAGATACAGTTGGACCCCGATATCCGCTTGGGATGGGTTCCAGCCCTTCCTGTGGATAATGAAAGCTGTGCATAAGAGAGACACACACACACACACACACAAAAACCCCACACCAAAACTGCTGTTTTGCAACAGTAGCTTGCTTTACTGCTGCTTTTTGTGACAGTAGCCTGCTTTGTGGCTGCTGGTTTTAGTTTATATATATTTTTCCTCTGCCAATATAACTGAATCAGTGGTTAATGATCTGTGAGTGCAAGGGGAATGGGACAGGAATGGCTCTAACAAGAGTTACAGCTTGCCTAAAGGCGGCTGTTTATTGGTGAAGGAGGTGAGTTCGTTCCATGCTTTCTGTACTTAAATGTGTGCCCTGCCTTGGTTAGTTAGTTAGTTGCAATTCTTTCCTTCCACTTCAGAGGGGAAGGCCACCCCTTCCTTTATTTCAGGTTGTAAATAAACAAACGATTATTGGATTTCTGCTTGTCTCCTGGGTGCTCCTGCCTAGGAGAAGGTAGGTGATGCTTTAATCTAAGCCTCCCCTGAAACCCTTCTGTCTAGACATGGGCACGGAGCGGCGAAAATCTCGTTTCCGTTTTCGGTTCTCGTTATCATTACGTAACGGGTAACGGTAACGAGAATTACTCCGCTCCAGCTCAAACCCGAACCGAAAAAGAAAAATTGGGTCTGGTTTTTCGTTGTCGTTCATGGCATCGTGGCGATCACGCAATGCCAAGCAGCACAAAAAAAAGTTAAAAAAAACCCCGATTCCCGGCCAAAAAAGCAGGCGAAAATATGCCTGCCTCAGTGTGGGCACCTACCAGAGAGGGGTGGTTTCTGGGGGGGGGGTCCCCGGCCTTCCCCCCCCTCCTGTTCTGGGCTGCTGGTACCAGGCTGGGGGGGGGCATCCTCAGTGTCTCCATTTGCCATGCGGTGGGGGGGATCCAAAATGGCGACTGCAATATTTATTTTTAAATCGTGGTCCAAAAACCCACCAAAGCACCACAGAAACATTTGAAAATTAGGTATTTTAAATGCCTGATTTTTATAGCAGCAGCAGTGGGTTTTTCTTGCAATAAAACGTCTCCATTGATTTTATTTTATTTTATTTTTATTTTTTTACACCTGCGCAATGATGGGCTGGCAATGATGGGCATGCAATTTTTTTGGCCTGAGATGGGATGGGACCTAATGCAACTGTCCTTCTTAGTGGGTTTTTTTGACCCATTCCACCAATCGCAAACTTTCCTTTTTTGCCCACTATCCCCTACCCCCATCCCAAAATTTCACGCTCTCCTTCTTAGTGAAAACAGAGTCATTTTTTCTGGTCCCAAACGACAAACGACAAACGGAAACGACCCGACAAACAGATCATCTCTACTTCTGACTTCTAAACAATTCATTTAAATTTGTTCAAAGTCTGTTACACATCTACATTTACTTGTTTATTTTGAATATTTTTACCCCACCTTTCTCTTTGGAAAGGACCCAAGTTGGCTTACATTAATGAGGGACAATATACAGTCCAGAACGTTAAAGGTATATGTTACGATTTCAAACAGGGAATTAGAAGAGCCATCTTAGATTAGAGCTACAAAGACATGCAAGAAGAAAATCAAAGTCCATTATGAGGGGTGGAAAGTAACATGGAGCGCAGAGAGAAACTGCTTGTTCCCTGAGCTCCTTGCCCTCTAAAGATGCCGCCCACAGAGTCTGGCGAAACCTCAGGAAGAAAAACCTCCAGAACACAGCCAAACGGCACACAAAACTTGCAACAGCTCTAAAATGGAAAACACTGGTGTTCTCAGGAAAAAATCAATGCCATCATGTATGTTAATCCATATAAAGTCACGTAGGAGGAAGTCCCTCTTTCAGGGAAAGCTTGCCTGAAGAGGAAGGTCTAAACGCCTGCTTCCGGATAGACAGCAGAGATGGGGCAGTCGTGGCCTCCAGTGGGAGGGAGTTCCAAAATATGGGCACAGCAGCTGAGAAGGCCCTTTTATGGGTTCTTCTGAGACACTCCTGTGAAGGTGGTGGGATGGAGAGAAAGGCTTCTCCTGATGACGTTAGCACTTGAGCCGGTTCATACTGTGAGATTCGATATTTGAGATAGGTAGGACCCAGGTCATATAGTCCTTTGTAGGTCAAGGTCAGCATCTTGAATTTTGCCCGGTAGGTGACTGGCAGCCAGTGGAGCTGCTTTATTAAGAGGTGTCATGTGATCTCTGTAACCCGCCCCAGTCAGCAATCTTGCTGCTGCGTTCTGGACTCGTGGAAGTTTCAAGGGACTTTCCATTGATATCCCCACATAGAGTGCATTACAGTAGTCCAGCCGGGAGGTCACTAGGGCATATGTCACTGTGGCCACAACAGGTTTCTTTGCTCTGCTCCTTACAACAATACAGAAACAGTCTGCACTAAATAAAAGCCGCTCAAAACCATTATAGAGAACAACAGAAAAGGTGGAGGGGGTGAAATGAGAACAGAAAGAAAAGGGGGTTTTCACTGGATCACCTCAGGAAGGAGTCCTGCCAGGAGGAGAAAGGAGGACTTCAGCCCTGCCGGGGATTATCAGATGTGTTCTCTCTCTGAACATTTTCCCACACTCCACTTATCTGGAAGGCATCTTCCCTGCGAGGAGCGTGTCTTGTCTAACATCGTTTTGGAGGCGACTGAAGCTTTTTCCACACTTCAAACTGTTCAATACCTTCTCAAATCTGTGTTTCCAAAAGCGGGTAGAAAGACAACCAGAACGACAGAAATTCATTGCTCAGTCCTTGAATTAAGATGGCTTCTCTCCTGTGTGGGTTCTGTGATGCTTATCAAGGCTTTGAGAATGACGGAACTTCTTTCCACACTCCAGACATTTAAATGGCTTCTCGCCTGTGTGAGTTTTGTGATGGCTAGCGAGGGTTCCAACTTGACTAAACCTCTTTCCACACTCCAGACATTCAAATGGCTTCTCTCCTGTGTGGGTTCTGTGATGCTTATCAAGGCTTTGAGAATGACGGAGCTTCTTTCCACACTCCAGACATTCAAATGACTTCTCGCCCGTGTGAGTTCTGTGATGGCTATTAAGGTTCCCAGCGTGACTGAACTTCTTTCCACACTCTAGACATTCAAATGGCTTCTCGCCTGTGTGGGCCCTATGATGACTAGTAAGCGTTTCAGAACGACTGAACCTTTTCCCACATTCCTGACATTCAAATGGCTTCTCGCCTGTGTGGGTCCTGTGATGCTTAGCAAGGCTTCCAGAATCATCAAACCTCTTTCCACACTCCATACATTCAAATAGCTTCTCTCCTGTGTGGGTCCTGTGATGCTTAGCAAGGCTTCCAGAATCAATGAACCTTTCCCCACATTCCTGACATTCAAATGGCTTCTCGCCTGTGTGGGTCCTGTGATGCTTAGCAAGGCTTCCAGAATCACCAAACCTCTTTCCACACTCCAGACATTTAAATGGCTTCTCACCTGTGTGGGTCCTGGAATGCTTAGCAAGGCTTCCAGAATCAATGAACCTTTTCCCACATTCCTGACATTCAAATGGCTTCTCACCTGTGTGGGTCCTGTGATGCCTTAGAAGGTGATCAGAATGACTGAATCGCTTTCCACACACCAGACATTCATGTGGCTTCTCGCCTGTATGGGTCCTGTGATGCTTAGTAAGGCTTCCAAATTGACTGAACCTCTTGCCACACTCGAGACATTCAAATGGCTTCTCGCCCGTGTGGGTCCTGTGATGGCTAGCAAGGCTTCCAGATTGACTGAACCTCTTGCCACACTCGAGACATTCAAATGGCTTCTCGCCTGTGTGGGTCCTGTGATGGGCAGCAAGGTTTGCAGAAAGTCTGAACCACTTGCCACATTCCAGACATTCAAATGGCTTCTCTCCCGTGTGGGTCGTGTGATGCCTAGCAAGGCTTCCAGTTTGACTGAACCTCTTGCCACACTCCAGACATTCAAATGGCTTCTCGCCTGTGTGTGTCCTCAGGTGTGTAGTTAGGTCTCTAGAACATCTAAGCCTCTTTCCACACTCCAGACATTCAAATGATTTCTCTCCTTGGCGAATTTTCCTATGGAAATGAAGTTTTGATCTGCTAGTAAATGATCTTCCATTCATAGTATCCTCATCATTCCTTTCCTCTCCTTTCAATAGTTGCTGAACCATCTGTTCTTTCCCCTGACAAGTAATAGATTTGTCCATCTTTTCGTTTATATGTGTTTCCTATAAGCTTCTTCCGTCTGGTTTGATTCTCAGCACCCTGTTTTGCATCTGAACATTCAACCTCTTCTTCTGGCACTTGGTGTCCTCCTTTTTGTTTTCTTCTCTAGGGGAATGTACCTGCTAAAAATAGGCAAGATATAAGAGACCACGGAAAACAAAATGTCAAGTCGAATAACAGACCAAACAAAGTGCCATGAAGAGTGCAGGGGAATGAAACCCAGCTCTGGGGGGGGAGGGGGTCCCACCTCCACCAACATCAGCGAGGAGGCCAATTTTGGCACCAATGAAGATGCTGAGGAAAACTAGGGGATTTATTACACTCCTCCAATAACAGTCTGTGAGGGAAATTTGTGCTGGGAAAACCCATGTGGGGTCCAGCATCAGAAATCGATGCAAATTATTCCATAGCCTTCATATGTTTTTATATCATTTTGGATCTAACTCACACAAAGTGACACTGGGCATCCATTCCACTTCCAAAGGAATTTATGGTGCTTCTGGTTACCTTCAAAGTAACCACTGAGGTGGTCTTGGTTATTTGGAAGGTCTTTGCTTCCCAGGAAATACCAGATGCACATATACAGTTTGAGATACAGAGAGTTTCACAGTAAGATCCCTGAAGAATCCTGGAATCATTATCACTCCACGTCAGGCAGTGATGTCCAAATGTGGAAAGGAGGGGAAGAGCCCTTCCTGATCGCCCCCCACACTCTGTCTTGGAAGGGACCCCAAGGGGAGAAAGATGGAAGGCCAGGGACCAAAGGAAAGGCAAACAACCCAATTTGGGAATAATGAGAAAGGGGGGGAGTCAGGAGGAGGGGAAGAGGCAGGCGAGGAACCTTCCTAGTAGAGCAGTTAGCACTGGGGGAATAGGAAGAGAAACCAACCAACAAAATCAAAGGAACCAGTTAACGCAGGCATCTCCAAACTTCGGCCCTCCTGATGTTTTGGACCACAACTCTCAGAATTCCAAGCCTGTATTTCCAATGGCAAAGGACTGTGGGAGTTGTCGTCCAAAACATCTGGAGGGCCAAAGTTTGGACATACCTGCCTTAATGGCTCTTGGGTTCCCCTTGGACCCCCCTTCAACTCACTTCTGGTTTCCCCAGTCACTCCCTCCAAGGACATTTTGGGAAGAAAGTAAAAGGCGGATCTTGACGGATCCTGTTGATTTTATATGATTTTTAAATGGGATCCTTCCCGAATCACCATCAAATCACACATCTCATTCATGTCCATCTATTACACAATAATAATTATGCATCCTCCAGCGCATGGCTCTGAAGTGGCGCAAAAACATGGATCCATCTCATGGATCCATGTGATTTCATATGGTTTTTACATTGGATCATATTAAATCCACTACCATATATAGAGCACATTTCAGTCCACAGATTACACACAAAAAATCAGGGGTCCATCAGTGCACAGCACATCAGTGGCGCAAAAACATGGATCCAAGGCATGGATCCACACGGATCTACCTGATTTTTACCCAGGATCACCTCCAAACCAGTATCACATCCTAGGAACCATGCTTACACACATACTGCACAACCAAAATCAGAGGACTAGCAGCGCATGGCTCCACAGTGGCGCAAAAACATGGATCCAAGGCACAGATCCACATGGATCTACCTGATTTTTACCCAGGATCACCTCCAAACCAGTATCACACCCTAGGAACCATGCTTACACACAGACTGCACATCCAAAATCAGGGGTCCGGCAGCGCATGGCTCCACAGTGGCACAAAAACATGGATCCAAAGCACAGATCCACACGGATCTACCTGATTTTTACGCAGGATCACCTCTAAACCAGTATCACATCCTAGGCCCCATCCATAAACACAGACTGCACGCCCAAAATCAGGGGTCCATCAGCGCATCTGATCTCACTTGATTTCGGAAGCTAAGCAGGGTCGGCCCTGGCTAATACTTGGATGGGCAACCACCAGGGAATACCAGGTGCTGTAGGCGCCTGGAGTAGGAACTGGCAAGTCACTCCAGTACTCCTGCCAAGAAAACTCCATGGACATGGAGTCACAAAGGGTCGGTCACGACTATAACGACACAACACACACACAGAATCATAGAATCATAAGAGTTGGAAGATACCTCAAGGGCCATCTAGTCCAACCCCCTGCCATGCAGGACCCCCATCACAATATTTCCAACAGATGGCCATCCAGCCTCTGCTTAAAAACCTCCAAGGAAGGAGACTCCACCACCCTTGGTGGCAGCATATTCCACTGCCGAACAGCTCTAACTGTCATGAAGTTCTTCCTAATGTTCAAATGGAATCTCTTTTCCTGTAGTTTGAAACCATTGCCCCAAGTCCTAGTCTCTGAAGCCATGGAAAACAAACCTGTTCCCTCTTCAATATGACATCCTTTCAAATATTTAAGCATAGCTATCACACACACCCCTCAGCCTTCTTTTAGAGAGGCTAAACATTCCCATTTCCCTAAGCCGTTCCTCATAAGACATTTCCTCCAGACACTCAACCATCCTGATCGCCCTCCTCTGCACCCGCTCGAGGTTGTCAACATCCTTTTAAAATTGAGGTGCACAGAACAGGACACAGTGTCCAGGTGGGGTCTGACTAGAGCAGAATAGAATGGTATTATCACTTTCCTTGATCTAGACACTATGGTTCTGTTGATGCAACCAAGAATCGCATTGGCTTTCCTGGCTGCCGCATCACACTGCTGACTCATGTTCAACTTGTGGTCCACCAAGACTCCCAAATCCCTTTCACAGGTACTATTCTCCAGCCATGTATCCCCCATCCTATATCTGTGCAATTCATTCTTTTTACCTAGATGTAGCACCCTACATTTCCCTCTGTTGAAATCCATTCCATTAGCTTTGGCCCAGCACTCTAATCTCCCAAGGTCTTTTTCAATTTTCATCCTATCTTCCAGGGAATTAGCAACCCCTCCCAATTTGGTATCATCTGCAAATTTAATTAGCATACTCTCTATTCCTTCATCCAAGTCATTAATAAAGATATTGAACAGCATTGGACCCAGAACAGAACCCTGGGGCACCCCACTGGTCACGTCTCTCCAAGCTGAAGAGAGGCCATTTATGGTCACCCTTTGGGTGCAATCAGTCAACCAATTACAAATCCACCTAACAGTAGCACTATCTATCCCACTTTCTACTAACTTCTTAGCAGGAATATCATGGGGAACCTTATCAAAGGCCTTACTAAAGTCCAGATAAACAATATCCACAGCATTCCCCTCATCCACCAGGCCTGTAATTCTATCAAAGAAAGAGATCAAATTAGTCTGGCATGACTTGTTTTTAAGAAACCCATGTTGACTTCTTGTAATAACTGCATTGTTTGTTAAATAATTGCTGACTGCCTGTTTAATAATCTGCTCTAGGATCTTTCCAGGAATTGAAATCAAGCTGACTGGGCGGTAATTATTTGGGTCCTCTCCCCCCTTTTTTTTGAAGATGGGGACAACATTAGCCCTCCTCCAATCGATGGGGACTTCCCCTGTTCTCCAGGACATCTCAAAGATTATTGCCAATGGTTCCGAAATTACTTCCGCCAGTTTTTTTAATATCCTTGGGTGTAATTCATCTGGCCCAGGAGACTTAAATTCATTTAATGCTTCCAGATGTTCCTGTACCAGCTCTCTACCTATTCTATGTTGCAATTTCCATCCTACCTCATCTAGTCTTTGTCCCAGCAGATCTCTTTCTTCCTTTTTGGAGAAAACAGAGGCAAAAAGGTGTTGAGTAGTTCTGCCTTTTCCTTGTCTCCTGTTAGTAACTGGTTATTATCGCCACACAGAGAGCCTATCATTTCCTTATTTTTCCTTTTGCTGCGGACATAACTAAAGAAACTCTTTTTACTATCTTTAATGTCTCTGGCAAGTCTAAGTTCGTTTTTCCATTCCTTGTACTTGCTTTTCTTTATAGTTAGCTGAGCTGAAAGTTTTTTAGTAAACCATTGTGGTTTCTTTAGACCTCTCCCATTTCTTCTTCTTCTTGGAACAGTTTTAAATTGTGCCTTTAATATCTCGCTTTTAAGGAACTCCCATCAATCTTGGACTCCCTTCTCTTTCAGTGTGTCGGTTATGAAATCACAGCCAATAATTCCCTAAGTTTACAAAAATTGGCTTTCTTAAAGTCCAGGATTCTTGTCTGACTATGCTTAGCTTCACCTTCCAACTGTATAACAAATTCCAAGAGGGCATGGTCACTTTTACCTAATGATCCCACCACTTCAACTCCATTTACAAGGTCCACCTTATCGGTTAAGACCAGATCTAAAATGGTTGTGCTTCTTGTTGCCTCCTCTACCTTCTGGACCATGAAATTGTCTGCAAGGGCGGTAAAGAATTTGTTAGACCTTGCATTCTTAGCTGAGTTGGATTGCCAGCATATATCAGGATAGTTAAAATCTCCCATTATTACTACATCTCTCCCTTTTGACTGTGTGGCCATCTGCTCACAGAAGGCATCATCCAACTCTGGCTGGCTTGGGGGTCTATAGTATACCCCCACAGTGACATCCCTCCTAGTTTTTTCACCCCTGATTTTCACCCAGATACTCTCAACATGGTTCCTCTGCTGTTTATCTTGTATTTCCTCAGCAGTATAAATGTTCTTAATATATAAAGCTAAACCTCCTCCTTTCTTACTCGGTCTGTTCCTTTGAAACCGGTTATACCCTCCAATGACTACATTCCAATCATACGTCTCATCCCACCATGTTTCAGTGATGCCAATTATGTCATATTTATTTTGCTGTATTAGGAGTTCCAGCTCCTCTTGTTTGTTCCCCATGCTCTGTGCATTGGTGTAGAGACATTTGAGGCTGCGTGCACTTCTTACATGTCCTTTGCTTAACCTGTTTTTCCTCGCACTGATGGTCTGAGCTACTTCTTGTCCTGCTCCTATTGCAACATTTGGGCTAGTCCTCACAACCCCTTCTGGATCTCTACCATTAAGAGAATTTTCTCCCTCCCCCTGCAAACTCAGTTTAAAGCTCTCCTTATTAAATCTGCAATCCTCTTAGCAAAAAGATTCCTACCAGCATTGGTGAGGTGCACCCCATCCTGGCCCAATATCCCGTCTGAATGAAAAAGCAAACCATGGTCCAAAAATCTGAATCGTTCCTGCCGGCACCATCTCTGAAGCCAATTGTTCACCTCTACTATTGTTCTTTCCCTTCGTGGGCCACGTCCTTCTACAGGGAGGAGAGATGAGATTACCACCTGCCCACACAGGTCCTTCAGCTTCCTACCCATCTCTTTGTACGCTTTTGCCATATCCTGAAACCTGCGTTTTGAAGTATCATTAGTTCCTACATGGACTAAGAGAAAGGGGTTAGAATCAGAAGGCTTGATGAGTCTCGTCAGTCTCTCCGTTACATCCTGAATCTTGGCTCCAGGGAGACAGTAGACCTCCCTGTTCATTTTGTCAGCCCTGCAGATGACCGCTTCTGTTCCTCTAAGCAAGGAATCCCCAACCACCACCACCCGCCTCCTCCGAGGCTTGGTAGATGCCCCCTGGAGCGCTGTAGGATCCGGATTCCTATGTGCAAGGTCTTGAGGCTGTTCTTGGTGCGGTTCCTTCTCCTGGTCGATAAGGGAGAGAGGTTGGAATCTATTTTGCAACTGCAAACTTTCTTTCTGTTTCCTAGTTCTTGCCTTTCTGACTGTGACATTCTTCCAAGTGTCTGTCTCTGGCATTTGTGAAATGCCCTCGTCCTGATTTAATTACCCCTGCCCCCTGTGCTGGCAAAGTTTTTCTCTGCTTCCTGTAAAAAACCCTCCTGTTCCCTAACCTTGCGAAGATTAGAAACACAGGCCTCCAGCTGCCTGACCTTGTCCTCCAAGAGAGCTACTAGCTTGCACTTTGAGCATGTGTAAGCTAGCAGTTGTTTTGGCAAAAAAAAAAAAAAAAAAAAAAAACATGCCGCAGATGGTGCCTCCATCTTGACTAGAGAAGGTCAGTTACTTATAACTAAATCACTTGAGTAAATAAGGTCAGTTACTTAAAAAAAAAAAAAACCAGAAGAAAAGGAGAGCAACGATAATAGTGAACTGCTCTTTCCACGTAATCTCCCCTGCTACACTCAATATTGTTAATTTATTAAAGAATCTGCCTTTCTCCCCTTCTCTTTCTCTAAAAATATTGATAATGTTTCCTCTTCTTTTTTTTTTGAGTTGCGCGCACCAGAAATTTGTAATGGGCTCTGAAAAACTCCTCCTCCTCTTTCCTCCGTGCTCCTGGAAGGAGTGCATGGCTCCACAGTGATGCAAAAGCATGGTTCCAAGGCACGGATCCACTCGGATCTATCTCATTTTTACCCAGGAACACCCCCAAACCAGTATCACTTCCTAGGAGCCATCCTTACACACAGACTGCACACCCAAAATCAGGGGTCCATCAGCGCATGGCTCGACAGTGGTAAAAAAAACATGGATCCAAGGCACGGATCCACACGGAACTAACTGATTTTGACCCAGGATCACCTCCAAACCAGTATCACATCCTAGGAGCCATCCTTACACACAGACTGCATGTCAAAAATCAGGGGTCCGGCAGCGCATGGCTCCACAGTGTATGCGCTGCTGGACCTCTGATTTCGGGTGTGCTGCCTGTATGTAAGGTTGGGGCCTAGGATGTGATACTGGTTTGGAGATGATCCTGGGTCAAAATCAGGTAGTTCCGTGTGGATCCGTGCTTTGGACCCATGTTTTTGCACCACTATGGAGCCATGCGCTGATGGACCCCTGATTTTTGACATGCAATTTGTGTATAACTATGGGGCCTAGGAGGGGTGTAAGAGATGGGTAGCGGTGGGAAAATCAATGGACACCCCCAAAAAACCCCAGTGATCAGTTTTTGCCCCCCTGGCTGCGCCCCCCCCCAGGCCCTTCCTGTTGGAGGGTTCCCTTGATGGACCCCATTCAGGCAGGAACAAACCTCAGCAGAGGCGCTGCTTTTTTAGCTCGGGAGTAACGGGACCCCCCGCCCCCCGTTTCCAGTCCCGTTCCTTTCCTCCTCCTCCTCCTCCCTCCGGGAAAAGTAACGCCCGTTCCCTTTCAGACCAACGACCCAGCTCTCATGGGGGGGGCTGGGAGGGCCAATGCGGGGCCCACAGGATGGAAGGGGGGGCTTTTCCAACCTTTTCTGTTCCTTCCCTCCCTCCTCCCTCCACCCCATCACCCAGAATCCCCCACAGCAAGCCAGCACTGTCCATGGGAGTTGTAGTCCAAAGAGATGACTCTTCCGCCAGATAAACCCGGGAAAATTGATATCTAGAGGTAAAGAGCCTAAAGGAGGCGAAATATTCTCACCCCTGCCCGGCCATGCCTGGCGATGGGAGTTGTAGTCCAGAAGAGGCGGCGGCGCGCTTCTCCCTCCCCATCCAGAGGCGGGAAAGAGGAGGAGGAGGAGGAGGAGGACCAATTTCGCCTCCCCAGCCCTTAATTCCTTCCTCTCTAGGAATCTCGCCCAGCTCGGCTGCTTTTAACCCTCTCCTAGCCACGCCTCTCTTCATTTCACACTGGGTTTTTTGGGGATGAGGGGTGTCTTTGGGGTTTGCACCTGTGTGAATTCTTTCAGGAAAGGAAACCAAGCCCTTGTGGGTGCTGGAAAGATAACCGGTTGCCCCATCAACATTTATATTAGGCCGCTGGCAGAGGTCATTAGGAGGCATGGAGTCTGCTGTCATCAGTACGCTGATGACACGCAGCTCTATTAGTCTCCTTTTCCACCGCTGCAGATGAGGCTGTCCGGACCCTCGATCAGTGCCTGGGCGCGGTCATGGAATGGACCAGGGCTAACAGGCTCAGGCTCAACCCCGACAAGACCAAGGTTATGTTCTTTGGGGCTTCCCCATCTGGCTATGGAGGCCCTTATCCCACCTTGGAGGGCATTTCCCTCCGGCCTTCGGACTCTGTCCGGAATCTGGGCGTAGTCCTGGACCCGGCGCTCACCATGGAGGCCCAGGTGGCCGCTGTGTCCAGGGCTGCCTTTTTTCATCTCCATCGAAATTGCCCAGATTCGTCCATACCTAGATGGGGATTCCCTCAGAACTGTGGTGCAAGCGCCGGTGATCTCGAGACTGGACTACTGTAACGCGCTCTACATGGGGTTGCCCTTGACTCTCCTTCGGTGACTGCAGCGGGTCCAGAATGCGGCAGCCAGACTGGTGGTGGGTGTGCGTTGGTTCGAGCACATCACCCCAGTTTTGGCCCGCCTGCATTGGTTGCCCGTTGCGGCCCAAATCAGATTCAAGGTCCTGGTTTTGGTTTACAAAACCCTCCATGGCCTAGGACCTGACTACCTGACAGAGCGGATCGACCAGCGGTCAACATCGGCCCGTCCGACTAGGTTGTCGCGGGCGCACATGCTGTGTGTGGCCACGCCCAGGGAGGCTCGGAGAACATCCACCCGTACCCGAGCCTTCTCTGTGGCTGGCCCCACCATGTGGAACCATCTCCCAGCAGAAGTGCGCCTAGCAGAGTCCCTGCCAGCCTTCCGGAAGGCATTAAAAACTCTCCTTTTCCGGGAGGCGTTTGGTGACTGAAGTCCCCCCCCCCGCCGCCATCTGCAAAGCTATTTTTTTATTGTTTAGTTTGGTTATTTGTGTTAAATTGTTTTTAAACTGTCTAATTGTTTCTATTTAATAGTTGTTATTAGTATTTTTTATGTTGTAAACCGCCCGGAGTTCCTTCGGGAAGACGGGCGGTATATAAGCCCAATAAATAAATAAATAAATAAATAAATCATTCTGCTTGGCTGACTGATTTCGGAGTGGATGTGAACCTGAGTAATCAGTAAAATACAGTGGTATAAAGGAATTAATTCGTTCCAAATGAAATTAGGTCAAGCAAATTTACCTTTATACAAATTTCCCATAGGAATGCATTGAAAACAGAGTAACCCCTAATCGCGACCATTTTTATCTTGTATGGTTTTTCCCAATAGGCTATTCTGTTAAGCAAATTTCCCCTGTCTCTGGAATTTTTTATGTTGTACAGATTTTATGTTATACAAACCATTATATGAGAGTCCACTATACTCTCATGCCTTAAAAAGACACTTTTTAAGCATTAGTGGGCGGCATATAAGCTGTAAAAATAAACAAACAAATAAATAAAAACTTTTGGGGATTTAGACAGTGTCACCCATTAAATAAGCCCTCATAAAAGGACTAGGAATTAGAATCATCATCGGGTTGGAAGGGACCTTGGAGGTCTCAGATGTTTTTTGGCAACGATGGGCCCTCGGGTGTGAGATTGGTTTTCACTTGATCTTGAAAGAAATCAGGTAGATCCACGTGGATCTGTGTCTCGGATCCATGTTTTTGCACCATTGCGGAGCCATGCGCTGACTGATCCATGATAGTTGGTGTGCAGTCTGTGGACAGAGATGGGCTCTATAAGTGACAGCGTTTTTAATGTGTGATCCAATGAAAAAAGTCATAATGTGGCTGCTGGTTTTAGTTATTTTTCTCCCTCTGCCAACTGTGGATAACTGAATCAGTGGTTAATGATCCGTGGGTGCAAGGATTATGGGACAGGAATGGCTCTAGCAAGAGTTACAGCTTGCCTAAAGGCAGCTGTGGATTGGTGAGGGAGGTTAAATTCATTTCATGCTTTCTGTACTTAAATATGTACCCTGCCTTGGTTAGGTAGTTAGTTGTGATTCTTTCCTTCGACTTCAGAGGGAAAGGCTGCCCTGTCCCCTCTCTTTCTTTCAAGCTATAAATAAATAAACGATTATTGGATCTCTGCTTGTCTCCTGGGTGCTCCTGCCTAGGAGAGGGTAGGAGATGCTTTAATCCAGGCCTCCCCTGAAACTCTTCTGACTTCTAAACCATTCATTTAATTTTTTTCAAAGTCTGTTACACATCTACATTTACTTGTTTGTTTATTTTGAATATTTTCACCCCACCTTTCTCCTTGGAAAGGACCCAAGGTGGCTTACATTAATGAGGGACAGTATACAGTACGGAAAATTTCAGATATATGTTACGATTTCAAACAGGAAATTAGAAGAGCCATCTTTGATAAGAGCTACAAAGACATGCAAGAAGAAAAGAAAAATCCATCATGAAGGGTGGAAAGTAACATGGAGCGCAGAGAGAAACTCCTTGTTCCCTGAGCTCCTTGTCCTCTAAAGATGTCGGCCACAAAGTCTGGCCAAACTTCGGGAAGAAAAACCTCCAAAACACGGTCAAACGGCACTGAAAACTTGCAACAGCTACAGACTGGTATTCTTATGAAATCAGTCAATCGAATCACGTAAAGTAGGTAATCCATATAAAGTCACATAGTATTTCTTTCTTTTTTATTTTTATTTTGAATATATTTACCCCACTTTTCTATTTGGAAAAGGTCCCGAGGTGGCTTATAATAATGAGTAGGTAATGAGTCCCTCCTTCAAGGAAAGCTTGCCTGAAGAGGAAGGTCTTTGCCTACTTCCGGAAAGACAGCGGAGACGGGGCAGTCCTGGCCTCCAGTGGGAGGGAGTTCCAAAGTTTGGGCACAGCAGCCGAGAAGGCCCTTTCATGTGTTCTTCTGAAACGCTCTTGTGATGGTGGTGGGATGGAGAGAAAGGCTTATCCTGATGACCTCAGCACCCAAGCAGGTTCATAACACCATAAGAAGAGACCTGCTGGATCAGGCCAAAAGGCCCATCTAGTCCAGCTTCCTGTATCTCACAGTGGCCCTACCAGATGCGTTTGGGAGCGCATGAGACTAGATATCTGCCCCCTGCCAACACTTGAAGTCCCCCAGTTTTAAGCCTGGAGATTACACATCTCCATCACGGTTTGTAACCTGTGATGGAAGTCTCCTCCAGGAATTTGTACAATTCCCTTCTGAAGGCATCCAGGCTAGATGCCCTCACCGCATCTTGTGGCAGGAGGTTCTACAGACTAACAACACGCTGGGTAAAAAATATTTTCTTTTGTCTGTTCTCAGTCTCCTAGCCCTCAATTTGATAGTATGCCCCCTAGTTCTGGTATTTTGTGAGAGGGAGAAGAGCTAAAGAGCCCCAAATGTTTAAGCCTTTCCTCATAAGGGAGGTCCCCCAGCCCAGTAATCATTTTAGTCACTCTCTTCTGCACCTTTTCCAGTTCCACTATATGTTTTGAGATGCAGTGACCAGAAGTGTACACAATATTCCATGTGCAGCCTTACTATTCTTTTGTACAATGGCATTATAATGTTGGCTGTTTTATTTTCAGTCCCCTTTTTGATCATCCTTAGCATGGAATTGGCCTTCTTCACCGCTGCCACACATTGGGTAGACACCTTCATTGAGCTGTCCACCAGCACACAAAGATTTCTTTCCTGATCCGACACAGATAGCTCAGAGCCCACGAGATGATAAAGTTTGGATTTTTTGCCCCAATATGCATTACTTTACATTTGGCTACATTAAAACGCATTTGCCATTTCACAGCCCATTCCCGCAGTTTGGAGAGAATCTTCTGGAGCTCTTCACAATCTTCTCTGTTTTTTACCACCTAGAAAAGTTTTGTGTCATCTGCAAACTTGGCCACCTCACTGCTTATCCCTGTCTCCAGGTCATTTATGAACAGATTGAAAAGCACCGGTCCCAAGACAGATCCCTGGGGCACACCACTTTTCACTTCTCTCCATTGTGAAAATTGCCCAATGGCACCTACTGTGTCCTGGATCTCTACCAGTTCTCAGTCCATAACAGGACCAGCTCTCCTCTCCCCTGACTGTGCCATTTTCTCATCAGCCTTTGGTGAGGGACCATATCAAAAGCCTTCTGAAAATCAAGATAGACAATATCCACTGGTTCACCCAAATCCACATGCCTGTCGACCTTTTCAAAGATTTCTAAGAGGTTTGTTAGGCAAGACTTACCCTTACAGAAGCCTTGCAGATTTTCTCTCAGCAAGGTTTGTTCTTTTATGTGTATTAAGACTTTCTCTTGGATGAGGCTTTCCACCATCTTCCCTGGGATAGACGTAGGGCTAACGGGCCTGTAGATTCCCGGGTCCCCCTCCTTCCTTTTTAAAAAATTGGTGTGACATCCACTATCCTCCAGTCCTCCGGCACTTTGGCCATTTTAAGAGACAAGTTGCATATTACCGTTAAGAGATGTGTAATTTCATTTCTCAGTTCCTTAATAACCCTTAGGTGGATGCCATCTGGGCCCAGTGACTTATTTATTTTATTTATTTATTTATTTTATTAAATTTATATCCCGCTTATTTACAGAGTACTCTAAGCGGCTTACACAAGGCTGCAATAGCCAGACAGAGTTACAAAAAGAAAAGAAAGAAAAAAAAATAATATTAAAATAAGACAAGACAAGACAAATTAAATCACGCTATACAATATTAAAACCAAATAGCACTTCACTAGTGATGGAGATAAGACTGATTACGATGGCGCCCCCAAAAAACCCGACAAATTAAGCATCGCCAAAGGCCTCCCGAAAAAGATGGGTTTTCAGCGCCTTGTTAATCTTCAATCTATCAATTAAATCTAAAACACCCTCTCATTTAACCTATATCTGATTGAATTCTTTAGTCAAGAGGGGCCGTTCGGGCAGCGGAATCTACTCAAGGTCTTCTGTCGGGAAGACAGATGCAAAGAAGTCATTTAATTTCTCTGCAATTTCCAAGTCCTCATTTACCTCTCCTTTTTCTCCCTCACCATCCAAAGGGCCAAGTGGTTTTCGGGCAGGTTTCCTACTTCTAATATATTTAAAGAAGCTTTTATTATTTCCCTTTATATTGCTAGCATGGCTGTTCTTCTGTTCTTATGAAAATGGGACAGGAATGGCTCTAACAAAGAGATACAGCTTGCCTAAAGGCGGCTATTGATTGGTGAGGGAGGTAAATTTGTTTCATGCTTTCTGAACTTAAATGTGTGCCCTGCCTTGGTTAGTTAGTTAGTTGAAATTCTTTCCTTTGACTTCAGAGGTGAAGGCTGCCCCCTCTCTTTATTTCAGGCTATAAATAAACAAACGATTATTGGATCTCTGCTTGTCTCCTGGGTGCTCCTGCCTAGGAGAAGGTAGGTGGTGCTTTAATCCAGGCCTCCCCTTAAACCCTTCTGACTTCTAAACAATTCATTTAAAATATTCCAAATTATGTTACACATCTACATTTATTTGTTTTATTATTTTTGAATATTTTTACCCCACCTTTCTCCTTGGAAACGACCCAAGGTGGCATAAACTAATGAGTGACAATATACAGTCCAAAACATTTAAGACATTATTAGTTACAAACAGGGAATTAGAAGAGCCATTTTAGATTAGAGCTACAAAGACATGCAAGAAGAAAAGAAAAATCCATTATGAGGGGTGGAAAGTAACATGGAGCGCGGAGAGAAACTGCTTGTTCCCTGAGCTCCTTGCCCAGAGTCTGGCGAAACTTCAGGAATAAAAACCTCCAGAACACAGCCATACGGCACAAAAAACTTGCAACAGCTCTAAAATGGAAAACACTGGTGTTCTTATGAACTCAGTCCATGCCATCAGGTATGAATCCATATAAAGTCACGTAGTAGGAAGTCCCTCCTTCAGGGAAAGCTTGCCTGAAGAGGAAGGTCTTTGCCTGCTTCCGGAAAGGCAGGAGAGACAGGGCAGTCCTGGCCTCCAGTGGGAGGGAGTTCCAAAGTCTGGGCACAGCAGCCGATCAGGCCCTTTCATGTGTTCTTCTGAGACACTCCTGTGAAGGTGGTGGGATGGAGAGAAAGGCTTCTCCTGATGACCTTAGCTCCCGCGCCCGTTCATACTGGGAGATTCGATTTTTGAGGTAGCTAGGACCCAGGTCATATAGTCCTTTGTATGTCAAGGTCAGCACCTTGAATTTTGCCCGGTAGGTGATTGCCAGCCAGTGGAGCTGCTTTAGTAAGGGGTATAATGTGATCTCTGTAACCCACCCCAGTCAGCAATCTGGCTGCTGCATTCTGGACCCATGGAAGTTTCCTGAGACTTTCCATTGGTACTCCCACATAGAGTGCATTACAGTAGTCCAGCCGGGAGGTCACTAGGGCATCTGTCACCGTGGCCAGAGCAGGTTTCTCTGCTCTGCTACGTACAACAATACAGAAACAGACCACGCTAAATAAAAGCCGTTCAAAACCATTATAGAGCACAACCCAAAATATGGAGGGGATGAAAAGAGAGCAAAGGGGATTTTCACCGGATCACCTCAGGAAGGAGTCCTGCCAGGAGGAGAAAGGAGTACTTCTGCCCTGCCGGGGATTATCAGATGTGTTCTCTCTCCGAACATTTTCCCACACTCCAGTTACCTGGAAGGTTTCTTCCCTGTGAGGAGCGTGTCTTTTCTAACAAGGTTTGTGAGGCAAACGAAGATAAAGTGTGTAGAAAGACAACTAGAATGAAATAAATTCACTCCTCAGTCCTGAAATTAAAATGGCTTCCCTCCTGTGTGGGTTCTATGATGCTTAGCAAGGCTTTGAGAATGACGGAACTGCTTTCCACACTCAAAACATTTATATGGGTTCTCTCCTGTGTGGCTCCTGTTATGCTTAGCAAGGTTTTGAGGAAGACTAAACTTCTTTCCACATTCCAGACATCCATATGGCTTTTCCCCTGTGTGGGTCCTGTGATGGCCAGCAAGGCCTCCAGCTTGACTGAACCTTTTCCCACATTCCAGACATTCAAATGGCTTCTCTCCTGTGTGGGTCCTCTGATGGTAAATAAGGTGTCCTGCTTGATTAAACCTCTTTCCACACTCCAGACATTCAAATGGCTTCTCGCCCGTGTGGGCCCTATGATGCCTAGCAAAGCCTCCAGCTACTTTAAATCTCTTTCCACACTCCAGACATTCGAATGGTTTCTCTCCTGTGTGGGTCCTGTGATGGCTAGCAAGGTGTTCAGAACGATTGAACCTTTTCCCACATTCCTGACATTTAAATGGCTTCTCGCCTGTATGGGACTTTTGATGGGTAGCAAGGTTTGAAGTCTGACTGAACCTCTTTCCACACTCTAGACATTCAAATGGCTTCTCCCCTGTGTGGGCCCTATGATGCTTAGCAAGGCCTCCAGCTAGATTAAATCTCTTCCCACAATCCAGACATTCAAATGGCTTTTCGCCTGTGTGCATTCTCGAGTGTGTAGTCAGGTCTTTAGAACAACTAAACCTCTTTCCACATTCCAGACATTCAAATGGCTTTTGGTCTGTGTGGGTCCTATGATGCTTAGCGAGGCTTTGAGAATCACTGAACTTCTTTTCACATTCCAGACATTCAAATGCCTTCTCTCCTGTGTGGGTCCTGTGATGGCTAGCAAGGTGTCCAGCTTGATTAAACCTCTTTCCACACTCCAGACATTCAAACGGCTTCTCGCCTGTGTGGGTCCTGTGATGGGTAGTGAGGTTTGAAGCCTGACTGAACTTCTTTCCACATTCCAGACATTCAAATGGCTTCTCTCCTGTGTGGGTCCTGTGATGCTTAGCAAGGCTTCCAGAATCACTGAACCTCTTTCCACACTCCAGACATTTAAATGGTTTCTCGCCTGTGTGGGTCCTGTGATGCTTAGCAAGGCTTCCAGAATCACTGAACCTCTTTCCACACTGCAGACATTCAAATGGCTTCTCGCCTGTGTGTGTTCTCAGGTGTGTAGTGAGGTCTTTAGATTTGTCCATCTTTTCCTTATATGTGTTTCCTATAAGCTTCTTCCTTCTGATTTGATTCTCAGCACCCTCTTTTGCATCTGAACATTCAGCCTCTTCCTCTGCCACTTGGTGTCCTCCTTTTTGATTTCTTCTGTACTGGAACTTACCTGCTAAAAACAGGCAAGATATAAATGACCACGGAAAACAAAATGTCAAATCCAGGAACAGACCGAACAAACTGCCATGGAGGCTGCAGGGGAATGAAACCCAGCTCTAGGTGGGGTCCCACCTCCCCCAGCATCATCAGTGAGGAGGCCAATAGCGGCACCAATGAAGATGCTGAGGAAAACCAGGGGATTTATCACACTCCTCCTGTCACAGTCTGAGAGGGAAATTTGTGCTGGGAAAACCCATGTGGGGTCCAGCATCAGAAATAGTTGCAAATTATTCCATGGCCTTCATATCTTTTTCTATCATTTTGGATCTAACTCACAGAAAGTGGCACTGGGTGGTCATTCGTCTTCCAAAGGAATTTATGGTGCTTCTGGTTACCTTCAAAATAACCACTCAGGTGGTCTTGGTTATTTGGAAGGAACTTTGATTCTCATTCCCAGGAAATACAGTGGAACCTTGACTTAAGTCATTAATCGGTTCTGGAGGTCTAGACATAAGTCAAGCGTTCCGCCGGTGCTTGCCTCCTCCTCGCCGCCCTCCTCCTCCTCCTCCTCCTCCTCGCCGTTGCCGCCACCGCCGTCGGACTGGGGCTGGGCCGCGGCTGCTGCCTGTTCTTCTCCCGCTGCACGCCCGGGAAGAGAGGCTGAGGTGGCGGTGGTGGTGGAAGAGGCGCAATCCCGGTGCTGCCTCGACGGGCGGCTGGGGCTCCCCGTCTGCTCTTCCTGCTCGCCGAGGCGAGCGAGGGACGGGGAGTGAGAGAGAGAGGTGGGGGGCAGGACCGCCCGAGAGCCACCTGCCACTCGTCCCGCAGGCGGCTGCAGCCTGGCCCTACCTCCTACTGCTGCTGCTGCCACGCCACCACCGGAGGAAAGGAAGAAGGGCCAGGAGCTCCCGACCCTTCTTCCTTTCCTCCGGCAGCGACGGCTTCAGCGAGGTCAGACTCGAGCTCCTGGCCCTTCTTCCTCTCCGCTGGAGGAGAGGAAGAAGGTGGGAGCAGTTTGAAGGCGGCAGCCACGATGCTGGGTCCTGGCTGCCGCTGGATCCTGGGGCCTTGCGCCAGGGCTCCAAGACGTAAGTCGGAGCCTGGGACGCAAGTCAAACAGCCCCCTAGTGGACGCAAGTCAAGCGGGACGTAAGTCAAGGGTCCACTGTACCACATGCACATACACAGTTTGAGATACAGAGTAGAGATGGGCACGACCAGAAAAAATGACGTTTTGGGTTGTCGTTGTTCGGGACAGGTCCGTTTCGGGTCGTTGTCGTTTGTCACGAAGATTTTCAAAAATTTGTTGTTCCGTTTGTCGTTTGATCGTTTGTAGTTTGTGGGTTGGGTTTGGGGTTAGGGTAAGTGGGCTCTGGGAGGCACCTCTGTGGGTGCCTCTGACGTCTGACCCACTAAGAAGGGAAGGGAAGCATTTCGCGGAGCCGCCACGTATTTATTTTTATATTACATATGTTAGGGGGGTAAGTGGCAGAGGCACCTCTCTCTCTGGGTGCCTCTGACTCACTAAGAAGGGAAGCATACTAGCATACTGGTGCACAGGTTAGGGAATGGGATAGTGAGTGGGCTCTGCGAGGCACCTCTCTGGGTGCCTCACTTTGACTCACTAAGAAGGGAAGTGTACAAGCGTACTGACGTACAGGTTAGGGAATGGGATAGGGGTAGGGAAGTGGGCTCTGTGAGGCACCTCTCGGGGTGCCTCACTTTGACTCACTAAGAAGGGAAGTGTACAAGCGTACTGACATACAGGTTAGGGAATGGGATAGGGGTAGGGAAGTGGGCTCTGTGAGGCACTAAGAAGGAAAGTGTACTTGCGTACGGATCTGGGTTGGGGTTGGTGGGGTTACGGTAAGGGCTAGGCTTACGGTTACGGTTAAGGTTAGGGTGGGTTAGTAGGCTGCACCTCTGGGTGCCTCTGACCCACTAAGAAGGACAGTGTACTGGCGTATGGGTTAGGGTTAAGGTTAGGATTAGGGTTAGGGTTCGGGTTTGTGGGCTTTTAATGGCCTCTCTGGCACACCCAGAAGTCTCAGTCAAAACCTGGCCAGTGGCCATGCGATTGGTGGAATGGCTCCAAAAATTTACATGGTCCCATCCCATGGCCAGCCCATCATTGTGCATGCGCAGGTGTAAAAAAATAAAAATAAAAAAAATAAAATCAATGGAGACGTTTTATTGCAAGAAAAACCGACTGCTGCTGCTATAAAATTCCGGCAATTAAAATACCCAATTTTCAAATGTTTCTGTGGTGCTTTGGTGGGTTTTTGGACCACGATTTAAAAATAAATATTGCGGTCGCCATTTTGGATCCCCCCCACCGCATGGCAAATGGAGACACCGAGGATGCCCCCCCCTCAGCCTGGTACCAGCAGCCCAGAACAGGAGAGGGGGGAAGGCCGGGGACCCCCCCCAGAAACCACCCCTCGCTGGTAGGTGCCCTCACTGAGGCAGGCATATTTTCGCCTGCTTTTATGGCCGGGACTCGGGGGTTTTTTAAATATATTTTTAAAACTTTTTTTCTGTGCTGCATCGCTTGGCATCACGCGATCGCCAGCGCCGCGATGCCATGAACAACAACGAAAAATCAGACCCAATTTATCTTTATCGGGTCGGGTTCGAGTTGGGGTGGAGTAATTGTGAGAACAACGAACAAGAACGGAAACGAGGATTTCGCCGAGTCGTGCCCATGTCTAATGCAGAGAGCTTCTCAGTAAGATCAGTGAAGAATCCTGGGATCATTAACACTCCACGGCAGGCGGTGATGTCCAACCCCCCCCCCCTCCCTCTGTCTTGGAAGGGACCCCAAGGGGAGAAGGAGGGAAGGCCAGGGACCAAAGGAAATGGAAACACCCCACTTTGGGAATAATGAGAAATGGAGGTGGGGGGAGTCAGGAGGAGGGGAAGAGGCAGACCAGAAACCTTCCTAGTAGCCCAGTTACCACTAAGAGGGTGGTATAGGAAGAGAAACAAAGGAACCAGTTATCATCCCTTAATGACTCTTAGGTTCACTATGGATCCCCTGTCATTCCTCCAAGGACATTTTGATTCCTCCCGCCCCTCCCCCGCCCCCGCCCCAGCCTGTACAGCAATCTTTGGGACTCACAAGGATCCCAGTCTGGGAAGCTTTGGTGAAAGACACTGGGCGAGGAGGGGTGTAAGAGACGGGGGGCGGTGGGAGAATCAATGGACACCTCCCCCCCCAAAAAAAGCCCTCTTTCCGATCCCTCTCCCAAAGGCCCTCCCTGGTGACTTGGAGGACGAAGGACACCCCCCCCAAACCCCCCAGGGATCAGTTTTTGCCCCCCTGGCTGCCCCCCCCAGGCGCTTCCTGTTGGAGGGTTCCCTTGATGGACCCCATTCAGGCAAGAACAAACCTCAGCAGAGGCGCTGCTTTTTTTAGCTCGGGAGTAACGGGGACCCCCCCCCGTTTCCAGTCCCGTTCCTTTCCTCCTCCTCCTCCCTCCGGGAAAAGGAACGCGGGAAAAGTAACGCCCGTTCCTTTTCAGTCCAACACCCCAGCCTCTCATAGGGGGGCCTGGGGGGGCCAACACGGGGCCTACAGGCTGGAGGGGGGGGGGCTTTTCCAACCTCTTCTGTTCCTTCCCTCCCTCCTCCATCAACTCCAACACCCAGAATCCCCCCCAGCCAGCACTGACCATGGGAGTTGTAGTCCAAACGGACGACTCTCCCGCTAGAAAACTTGGGAATATTGATATCTAGCGGTAAAAAGCCTAAAGGAGGCGAAATATTTTCACCCCTGCCCGGCCTTGCCTGGCGATGGGAGTTGTAGTCCAGAAGAGGCAGTGGGGCGCTTCTCCCTCCCCATCCAAAGGCAGGAAACAGAAGGGGGACCAATTTCACCGCCCCAGCCCTTATTTCCTGCCTCTCTAGGAATTTCCCAAAACTCGACTGGTTTTAACCCTCTCCCGGCCACGCTTCTTTTTGGGATGAGGGTGTCTTTGGGGTTTGCACCTTGCAGGTGCTGGAAAGATAATCCGGCGCCCCATCATTCCGCTGGGCTGCCTGGTTTCGGAATGGATGTGAATCTAAGAAGTAATCCATAAAACACTCTCCTGCCTTAAAAGCTTCTTGGGATTTAGACAGTGTGACCCAATTATAAAAAGCCCTCTAAAAAAAAGAGACCTGGATTTAGAATCATCGCTGGGTCGGAAGGGACCTTGGAGGTCTCGGGTGTTTTCGGCCCAGTTATCCATGTTTGTCTGCCCCTATCATTCCGCTTGGCCCTCTGATTCGGAGTGGAGGTGAACACGTGTAGCATCCTTTCCCCACGATAATTCATATGCAAACCTTGAGCCATTCTGGGAGGCAGGAGAAGCACCACGTCTGCCAGCTTTGGGGGTCAACTGAACACCACCCTTAAGAGAGAAAAATAACCATCTGAGCACGATAGGAAAAAAACCCAATTGGGGTCCTCAGTCCTTAGGGAAGCGCCAATACACGTGTCCTGGCTGGGGAAGGCCCGGTAGTGCTGGCTGGGAAGCCAGGGAAGGCATTTTAGGGAAGGGCAAGTCACCACCACCACCAGCAGCACCCGGCGTAAAAATAAATAAATAAAGGGAAGGTTTTGCCATGTCCTATTGCTGTATTTATTTATTTATTTATTTAAATGTCTCCCTTGGAAGCTAGTTAATATACCGTGTTTTTCTCCCCAAAGCCTCCCCTCGGGCTACCGAGACGGGTCAGTCGCATCCCAACCTGTGTGTGTGTGTGTGTGTGTGTGTGTGTGTGTGTGTGTGTGTGTGTGTGTGTGTGTGTGTGTGTGTGTGTGTGTGTGTGTGTGTGTGTGTGTGTGTGTGTGTGTGAGAGAGAGAGAGAGAGAGAGAAAGAGAGAGAGAGAGAGAGAGAGAGAGTGGCTGCTTTCCGGCGGCAGCGCTCTGCACGTGCCCAGAGGAGTCCCCGCAGTGGAAGCGGGTGCCCTCCTCGCCCAGCCCTGCTTCCTCCTTCTCCTCTTCCTCCTCCGTCAAGGGCGAAACCGAAAGCGGATCGGATCGGGCGCCATCTGCGGACGGAGACGCGGAGCGGTTGCAAGCCCCCCTCCGTCTGCCTTCTTCTGCTCGCCCCCGATCTCCACATGGTCGCCCACAGTGGGTGGCCCCTCCTCCGGGGCCAGCGGGGACCTCTGGCCTTCCTCCTCCTCCTCCTCCTCCTCGGTGAGTGGCAGCCGAAGTCCACGGTGCCGCCCCCCCAACCCCCCCAACCCCCGGGGGTTTTGGGTCAGCAGCCGCGGGGAGGGGTTGGGGTGGAGAGAAGGGGGTGGCGAATGCCACCAGAACCAGGGTTGCCCCTTCCCCGACCGCTGGGAGAAAGAGAGGGCAGGGGAGACAGGCATCCGTCGGGTGCAGCTTCTTCCAGGGGAGACAGGCGTCCGTCGGGTGCAGCTTCTTCCAGGGGAGACAGGCGTCCGTCGGGTGCAGCTTCTTCCAGGGGAGACAGGCATCCGTCGGGTGCAGATTCCAGGGGGAGACCGGCGTCCGTCGGGTGCAGCTTCCCTTGGCCTGCCACTCTGCACACACCCTCCCTCCCTCCCTCCCCCTGCAGGAAGAGGCGGCGTCGGAGAAGGCTTTCCCGGTTGAACGACGTCTGCTGCCGTGGGAAAGCCCCGGGGCGCGGGGAGGTTTTCCCGGGAATCGTTCCTTTCGCTTTCGCCTCCCTTGGCCCTGGGGCTGCCCGGATCCCCTGCTGGGGGAGGAGGAAGAGGAGGAGGAGGAGGAAGGCTCCTCACCCTCTTCCCTTGCTCTTTTTTCTCTATCCTTCCCACTACTCCTCCTCCTTCTCCTCCTCCGACGTGGATCCTGCCAGGTGCGTCGTCGTCCTCGTCGTTTCCCCCGCCGGTGCCTCGGGTGGGCTGCTGGTTCGTAGAGGAGTCGTCGTCGGGCCAAGGAGGCGGTTCGGGGATGCCCCGCGCCCTGAGCCAGCGCCCAGCCCTCCTCCTGCCGCCGCCGCCGGGCCGGAGGGTGGAAGAAGCCACGCTGCTGCCCCCGGAGGTGGAGCCCGGGCTCGCCTTCCAGCTCCTAGGTAGGGGACCTGTTTCTTTGGGCTGGGGCACATGGGATTTGTAGTCAGGGGGGAAATGTAACTTTGCACAGGACACTCTCCCAGGCACTATACTGTCTTGCCAAGCCTCTGTCCTTCTAGTCCAGTTTTTCCAGAGTTTTTAAGTGTGTTAGTGGGTTAAATGTGTGTATGTGGGTGGAGGATAGATGTTTTTGTATGGTTGCATTGTTAGGTCCTGTAAAAGCTGATGTAGATTCTTTCAATCTCATTCTGCACAGGACAATGACAGTAAAAATCTATCTATCTATCTATCTATCTATCTATCTATCTATCTATCTATCTATCTATCTATCTATCAGTTTCAAGACCCTGTGTTCCCATTTTACAGATGGGGCAACTGAGGCCCAGGGGCTTTCCCAAGGTGGGAAGGAAGGGAGTGAGGGGCAGATGCATGGATCTGAAACAATTTTAACCTACTTTTTCTCCTTAAAACTGAGCCAAGGTGGTTTGGGATAAGTAAAAGACAGTACCTAAGGTTGGTGACAACCCAGTATACAGCAGCAAGAGAAACCAACACACAAAACATATAACAAAACCACAAGTGGCACCAGGGCCTTGGGACCCTCTGGGTTGCATGAAATGAGGGTGAAAGATTCTGACCGCTTCCTTCCTAGCAGCCGAGGCAAGGAAACAGCAGAATAGCTCATCCCCTTCTAAATGTCAATTATTTAAAATTACTTAAAATTAAATATCATCACCATCAGGTTTTACTCATATAAGATGGAGTGGCATCAAGCCTTGCTACCGTTACAGCGGCTAAAACAAGACTAACAGTTGCCCTGTTTCTAAAAGTCAACATATGTTCCCAAAATGCGCAGTAGTTCTTTTATGAGCCGGTTTTTAAAATCCAGGCATCGGGTGCCTTTAAATTGTGGCAGAAGTGTGTAAAAAAATGAGCCATGCGTTGTAAGTGAAGAGGGTCAGTGTCCCTGAAAGCCTCCTTTGACAATTTCAATAATTGATAATTTACAGTAGGTCCCCTGTATCCACTGATTCAGTTATCCACTGTTGGCAGAGGAAAAAATTAAATAATTCAGCAGCCACAAAGCAAGCTGTAAAGCAAGCTGCTGTTACAAAGAGCAGCTGTAAAGCAAGCTGTTGTCACAAATACCATCAGTAAAGCAAGCCAGTGTCTCAAAACAGCAGTCATAAAGCAAGCTACTGTCAGGAAACAGCTGTTTGGGGGTGGGTGGGCAGGTGTTCTTTCTTATCCACTGTTTTCATTATCCATGGGAAGGCCTGGAACCAATCCCCAGTGGATACCGGGGTCCTACTGTAATTGATGTTTTTCTGTGTACAATAAGCGTGTTCTTTAAAAGCTCATTTTTTCCATGAAGTTACAAAGGAGCATAGAGACCCAATACCACCTACAATAGCCATTCACTGAAATTTTAAAGCGTCTTCTATGGTCCCTGTGAAGCTCTTTGTGTGTGTGTTTGTGTGTGTGTGTGAATGTGCACAGAGTAATTCATTAATAGAACATAGAACAGATGTGGAAAAGAGAAGTAGAGACTAAAGCCCTAACTTGTATTAATTTATGAATATAAGCGGAACCCATGTCCAATGATGCTTAATAAGCATGGAATGATTTTATTAGTAGAAAAACTAATAAAATGTTATTAAAATTAGTTTATTGGCAGTTTAGAGTAGCTTCCTCCCCCCCCCCCCATTTTAAAGTCTAAACAGTGAAAGAGAAATGCAGGCCGTTGGGTTACAGTATTGTGAATGTTCTGTTTACTTCCAAATTGTGCAGCATCACCTCTTGCTTTCTGTGCCCCCGCATCCTTATTTCCCTCCCCCTCCAGACCCCTCGGGGACCCTGTGGGGTGGCCGTGACCAGGGCAGCTCCCGCCCCTTCTGGCTGGGACCCGATCCGGCCCACACGGAGGAGGCCGTCTCCTGCGAGATCAACGCCTACGTCCCTCAGGAGGCCCACGTCGCCTGGGCATTGGGGCTGGAGCCAGGCCAAGGGTGCCCCCGGTCCCTGGGGGAGGGCAAGTGGTTCATCGTCACCCTCCGGAGCCCAGAAGCCGGCTATGGGTTCAGCAGCATCCTCAACGAGGAGGGGTCCTCCCCTTGGAAACGGGAGGAGGCGGCCCGGAGCAGCGTCACCACGGCAACAGGTACCCGAGGGAAGGCGGCCATCTTGTTGCCTCAGAGCCCCCCCCCCCCTCGGCTGCCACCCCGTATCCCATGTGGCAGCAAAGGATGAAGGGTGCCCAGGAATAAAATTGAGGGACAAGAATCTGGAGCAGGAAGCATTTGGGTGTTTTTTTTATTTGTTTTTACTGAGGTTTCCCAGAAGGGAAAGGGGGTGTAGATGGCCTCCAACCCTTTCCCACCCTACTGAGATTCCACTGCCTCTTCTCCTGGAGATTCTCTCTATCTCTCTGTATACTGTATATATATACTGTACACACACGCGCGCGCGTGCACACACACACACACACACACACACACACACACACACACACACACACACACACACACACACACACACACACACACACACACACACACACACACACACACACAGGGGTACCTCTACTTAAGAGCAGCTTGACTGAAGAGCAATTCAACTTAAGAGCAAAGAACTGTTGGTGTTTAACTGCTGCCTATCTATCTATCTATCTATCTATCTATCGTTTTTATGTGTTTATTCTTAATTTCCACTGTATTCAAAGGGCAGTGTGTGACTTCCTTAACCTTTTTTTGGTTGCGTTTCCTGTCTCCTCATGGCTGCAACAGAGGATCCTAGAAATCGCAGGTTCCAACGTTACATTTTCCCAAGCTCAGCTTTGGCCTGAAAACCTCATAAAGATTGAGAATGATGATGGCTTGGTTTATCCCCCCCCCCCTTTGGCAAGCAGAGCTCTTGTTGGGGACCATATGGAGGAAAGCCTCGATCGGGGCCACGGGGCCACGCTCCGAACACCACTAATAATAACGGCTGTGCTTCTCCAACCCCTCTCTATGCCCCCTCCCTCTGCCAGCGGTCCTGTCCGTCTTCACCCGGACGCCCCAGCTGCAGTCCCGCCTAGGCAAGGAGGTCCTCCTGGACTGCGGCTTCTCCGGCCCGGCCTCCCCTTTCTCGGTGGAGTGGCGGCTGCAGCACGGCGGGGCCGGGCGGGTGGTGCTGGCCTACGACGGGGCCGCCCGGAGGATCTCCGTGGCCGAGAAAGGGGCCCGGCTTTTCCTAGACCCGGAGACCCACAATGTGTCGCTGCAGCTGCAGAACGTCGGGGTGCGCCAGGAGGGGACCTACATCTGCACTGTCTACTTACCGCATCTGCGCGTCCAGCAGGCCATGGAGCTGCAAGTGGTGGGTGAGTACGGACATGGCGCGGCAGGTGGGGGCTGGGTCTCCCCAGCGCCCCCCCTCTCTCTCCGGTGGGCCCTTCAGGGTTAGTTCAGCGTGCAAACACTTCCTGCTGCTTTGCTTGCTCCCAGAAGTCTGTGGAACTCCTTGCCACCGGATGTGGTGATGGCATTTGTCTTGGATGCCTTTTAACACCTCCCAAACTAAACAGAACCCAATCTCACTCTCTCGCTCTCTCTCTCATTTTGTGTCTCCCCAGAGCCCCCCACCGTCACCCTCCGCCCCAACCCCCTCTCTCTACCCCCCGGGGCCCAGGCGGAGCTGGCTTGCGAGGTCTCCGGCTTTTACCCCCAGAAGGCAGCCGTGACCTGGAGGTGGGGGAGTCCCGGGGCCGCCCCGGAGGCCCTCTTGGACACCTGGGAGTCGGGGCACCGGCAGTCCCCGGGCGGCACGTACACCTTCACCAGCCACGCCCGCGTCAGGCCCGTCCGGCCCCAAGACCACGGCGGCTCCTATAGCTGCCACGTGGCCCACCCGGGGCTGGAGGAGGCCGGCTTGCGGAAGACCGTGAAGCTCCACGTGGCAGGTGGGTTTTGGGGTGGGGTGGGGATGCATGCAGAGGGTAGGTGTGACCATGATGCTTGCCGGAGAGAGGGGTCTAGGAGGACAGGATGATGCAGCTCCCGCCCACAGGAGTGAAACAGATACATATTGACTTGCAAAGGCCCTGCCCGGTTCATTTGCAAAGCGCTGGAGTCCCAGGGCGAGCCCAGTCCACGGAACCCAGTGCCCCCTTGGAACAGGAGCCTTGCTGAGGACTAGCAGGATGCTCAGGCTGTGAGGTGGCATGCGTTTCCGGGGCAGCCTCTTGCATTGTCCGTCTGCAAGGCTTCAAACAGCTGGGCAGTGCTAGAAGTCGGGTGTAAAAAACGCAGAACAGCTGGCAACAGAGGCCAGGGTGGGACGCCTGGCCCTTCCTCACCCGTCTTCCTCCTCCTGCCCGCCTCCCCTCCCCGCCTCTGGCTTCCCTCCCTTCTCCAAGGTTCCTCTGGCCCGTCTTTAGAGGATGCCATCGGCTGCTTCCTGATCGCTTTCGCCCTCTTTGGATTCCTGCAGGCCTTTCTCAGGCAGGGTGAGTCACTTCCCAACGCCCCCCCCCCCGTCTCCCTCTCTGCATCCCATAATAAGCCCTTTCGCTCGTTGCTGATTTCTTTCTCTGTTGTTTCTTTGTCTTTAGCTTTTCCAGGGTCTGGAGGGAAAGCGAAATCAGAGGTAAAGTCCCAAGGGCCTTGCGAGGCTCCCGCCCGGGGCTTCTTCCTCCTGTGTTTTGACGCTGATGTTTCCCAAGGGCCTTGCCCAGTCCCCCCCCCCCATTACCTTTGGAGCTCAGGATCAGGCCCCTTGTTGCTCCCACAGGGGACGGGATGGCGCCCACTGTGGCCTCTCAAGATATCCTGGTAACCCTCGTGCGTCTTTTTCTCTCTGCAGAAGCTGGAGTGAGCTGCTCAGAGGCCAGGCTGCGCCCCTTGGGTTGGGCTGCGAAGAGGAAGGACGAAAGCCGGGATGGGACCTCAGGCTTCAAAACCCCTTGGAGGGCACTTGCATCCTCTCCCCCCCCCCCCTAGCGCCCGTCCACAACCCACCTGGTGCCCTGTCGATACAGAAGGCCATTTGCTTTCCTCTCCTGCAGAGCGTGGCTTCTTCAGGTGCCCCCCCCCCCCGGTGTGGTTGCAATGCTGTGCTTTTTGTGCCTGGGAGGTGGCCTTTTATTTTGTGGGGCTGCCGTACAGAGTAGCTTCCTTTCTCCCACCCACCCTTTTCTCCAATCCTCCTCCTGCTTTGGGGGCATCTCAGGGGGTATCTTTGGCTTTGTCAGAATATGCAGTGAAGAGCCCCCCCCCCACAAAAAAGACACTCCTTAGCTGTGTTTGCATCTCAGGAAGAGGACACCTGAACCCAGGATTCGTGCCCGTCTCTGTTCTGAGCCCCAGGCCCTTCCTAGGAGCCCACAATTGGTTGCTTCTCCAGGCGAAGGTGGTAACTGTGGAGTAACTTACCCCTCCTGAGTTGTTTCTACAAGGAACTGAAAAACAATGTGCTGGGGCTCTCCCTGTTCCATGGGAACCACATAAATGGTTTGTGACCCAAAATGTGGAGGCTGGTTATACAAATTCTCCCTATATTTCAGATTTCTAGAAATAAAAAACGTATGATCACAAAGGGGGCAGAGATGTGATCCCTTGGAATTGTCAATACCGTCACCGAGAATTGGTTTATTGTCGTGTTTTTCAAAGACGCACCCATGTTAAACTTGTGCAGGCATATCCAGGCAAACTAAAAACTAAAATATTCTGGTTCTCTAGAACGGTGGTCCCCAACCCCCGGGCCGCGGACCGGTGCCGGGCCGTGGACTGGGCGACACCGGGCCGCCTGGGGAGGCCGGGGAGGCTCCTCCCCTTTTCCTCCGCCGCCCTCCTCCTCCTCCTCTTCTCTCCCGTGGGCAGCTGGAGGAGGAGGAAGGCTGGAGGAGTGCAGGAGGAGCCACCGCCGCCGCCTTTGCCTTTGCCTCCCTCCTCTGCCCGCCGGCGGTGGCGGCGCATCCTCCTCCTCCTCCGCCCTCCTCCTCCTCGCCCTCCACCAGCAGCAGGAGCAGCAGCAGGAACCCCGTTTGGCCCGCTTGCCCCTCCTCGCCTCCTCCAGGCCCCTCCCCCCTGCCCTGGGGGGCAGGGCGCGTGGGGGCCGGCGGGGAGGAGGGGGCGCACGCGGGAGGCACTGGCGAGACCCCCACACGCGCGCACCGCCGCCGCAGCGTGGGGGCCCCCTTGGTCGGAAGAGCAGGTGGGTGCCCCTCCTCCTCCTCCGGGGAGTGCGCCCTTTGGCCCCTCCCTGCGGCCGCGCTCCAGGGCGGAGCCCCCCTGCTGCCGCCGCCGCCGGACCGCGCCTGTGCTGGGGGGGCGTCGCGGGCCGCCCCAGATGTTTTTCGCGCCGCGCCTGTGCTGGGGCGGGTGGGGGCGCGCGGGCCGCCCCAGATGTTTTCTGCGCCGCCGCCGCCGCGCCTGTGTTGGGGGCGGGTGGGGGGCGTCGCGGGCCGCCCCAGATGTTTTCCGCGCCGCACCTGTGCTGGGGCGGGTGGGGGGCGTTGCGGGCCGCCCCAGATGTTTTCCGCGCCGCGCTTGTGCTGGGGGCGGGTGGGGGGCGTCGCGGGCCGCCCCAGATGTTTTCTGCGCCGCCGCCGCCGCGCCTGTGTTGGGGGAGGGTGGGGGACGTCGCGGGCCGCCCCATATGTTTTCCGCGCCGCACCTGTGCTGGGGGCGGGTGGGGGCGTCGCGGGCCGCCCCAGATGTTTTCTGCGCCGCCGCCGCCGCGCCTGTGTTGGGGCGGGTGGGGGGCGTCGCGGGCCACCCCAGATGTTTTCCGCGCCGCGCCTGTGCTGGGGGCGGGTGGGGGGCGTCGGGCCGCCCCAGATGTTTTCTGTGCCGCCGCCGCCCGCGCCTGTGTTGGGGGCGGGTGGGGGGTGCGTCGCGGGCCGCCCCAGATGTTTTCCGCGCCGCACCTGTGCTGGGGGCGGGTGGGGGCGTTGCGGGCCACCCCAGATGTTTTCCGCGCCGCACTTGTGCTGGGGCGGGTGGGGCGTCGCGGGCCGCCCCAGATGTTTTCTGCGCCGCCGCGCCGCCGCGCCTGTGTTGGGGGAGGGTGGGGGGACGTCGCGGGCCGCCCCAGATGTTCGCGCGCCGCGCCTGTGCTGTGGGGCGGGTGGGGGGCGTTGCGGGCCACCCCAGATGTTTTCCGCGCCGCACTTGTGCTGGGGCGGGTGGGGGCGTCGCGGGCCGCCCCAGATGTTTTCTGCGCCGCCGCCGCCGCGCCTGTGTTGGGGAGGGTGGGGGGACGTCGCGGGCCGCCCCAGATGTTCGCCGCGCCGCGCCTGTGCTGGGGGCGGGTGGGGGCGTCGCGGGCCGCCCCAGATGTTTTCTGCGCCGCCGCTGCCGCGCCTGTGCTGGGGGTGGGTGGGGGCGCGCGGGCCGCCCCAGATGTTTTCTGCGCCGCGCTGCCGCGCCTGTGCTGGGGGTGGGTGGGGGCGTCGCGGGCCGCCCCAGATGTTTTCTGCGCCGCCGCCGCCGCCGCGCCTGTGTTGGGGGGCGGGTGGGGGCGTCGCGGGCCGCCCCAGATGTTTTCCGCGCCTCGCCTGTGCTGGGACGGGTGGGGGGCGTCGCGGGCCGCCCCAGATGTTTTCCGCGCCGCACTTGTGCTGGGGGCGGGTGGGGGGTCGCGGGCCGCCCCAGATGTTTTCTGCGCCCGCCGCCGCCGCGCCTGTGTTGGGGGAGGGTGGGGGGACGTCGTGGGCCGCCCCAGATGTTTGCCGCGCTGCGCCTGTGCTGGGGGCGGGTGGGGGCGCGCGGGCGCCCCAGATGTTTTCTGCGCCGCCGCTGCCGCGCCTGTGCTGGGGGTGGGTGGGGGGTCGCGGGCCGCCCCAGATGTTTTCTGCGCCGCCGCCGCGCCTGTGTTGGGGGCGGGTGGGGGGGCGCGCGGGCCGCCCCAGATGTTTTCCGCGCCGCGCCTGTGCTGGGGACGGGTGGGGGGCGTCGCGGGCCGCCCCAGATGTTTTCTGCGCGCCGCCGCCGCGCCTGTGTTGGGGGCGGGTGGGGGGCGTCGCGGGCTGCCCCAGATGTTTTCTGCGCCGCCGCCGCGCCTGTGTTGGGGGGGGGGGGCGTCGCGGGCCGCCCCAGATGTTTTTTCCGCGCCGCGCCTGTGCTGGGGGCGGGTGGGGGCGTCGCGGGCCGCCCCAGATGTTTTCTGCGCCGCCCGCCGCGCGCCTGTGTTGGGGGCGGGTGGGGGGCGTCGCGGGCTGCCCCAGATGTTTTCTGCGCCGCCGCCGCGCCTGTGTTGGGGGCGGGGTGGGGGCGTCGCGGGCCGCCCCAGATGTTTTCCGCGCCGCGCCTGTGCTGGGGCGGGTGGGGGCGTCGCGGGCTGCCCCAGATGTTTTCTGCGCCGCCGCCGCCGCGCCTGTGTTGGGGGCGGGTGGGGGGCGTCGCGGGCCGCCCCAGATGTTTTCGCGCCGCGCCTGTGCTGGGGGTGGGTGGGGGGCGTCGCGGGGCGCCCCAGATGTTTTCTGCGCCGCCGCCGCCGCGCCTGTGTTGGGGGCGGGTGGGGCGTCGCGGGCCGCCCCGATGTTTTCGCGCCGCGCCTGTGCTGGGGACGGGTGGGGGGCGTCGCGGGCCGCCCCAGATGTTTTCTGCGCCGCCGCCGCGCCTGTGTTGGGGGCGGGGGCGTCGCGGGCCGCCCCAGATGTTTTCCGCGCGCGCGCCTGTGCTGGGGCGGGTGGGGGGGGGCGTCGCGGGCCGCCCCAGATGTTTTCTGCGCCGCCGCCGCGCCTGTGTTGGGGCGGGTGGGGGGCGTCGCGGGCCGCCCCAGATGTTTTCCGCGCCGCGCCTGTGCTGGGGATGGGTGGGGGCGTCGCGGGCTGCCCCAGATGTTTTCTGCGCCGCCGCCGCCGCGCTTGTGCTGGGGGCCGGTGGGGGCGTCGCGGGCCGCCCCAGATGTTTTCTGCGCCGCCGCCGCCGCCGCGCCTGTGTTGGGGGCGGGTGGGGGGGCGTCGCGGGCCGCCCCAGATGTTTTCTGCGCCGCCGCCGCCGCGCGCGCCTGTGTTGGGGCGGGTGGGGGGCGTCGCGGGCCGCCCCAGATGTTTTCTGCGCCGCCGCCGCCGCCGCGCCTGTGTTGGGGCGGGTGGGGGGCGTCGCGGGCCGCCCCAGATGTTTTCCGCGCGCGCCTGTGCTGGGGGCGGGGTGGGGCGTCGCGGGCCGCCCCAGATGTTTTCTGCGCCGCCGCCGCCGCGCCTGTGTTGGGGCGGGGGGGCGTCCGCGGGCCGCCCCAGATGTTTTCCGCGCCGCACTTGTGCTGGGGGCGGGTGGGGGCGTCGCGGGCCGCCCCAGATGTTTTCTGCGCCCGCCGCCGCGCCTGTGTTGGGGGCGGGTGGGGGGCGTCGCGGGCCGCCCCAGATGTTTTCTGCGCCGCCGCCGCCGCGCCTGTGTTGGGGCGGATGGGGGGCGTCGCGGGCCGCCCCAGATGTTTTCTGCGCCGCCGCCGCCGCCGCGCCTGTGTTGGGGGGCGGGTGGGGGGCGTCGCGGGCCGCCCCAGATGTTTTCCGCGCCGCGCCTGTGCTGGGGCGGGTGGGGGGCGTCGCGGGCCGCCCCAGATGTTTTCTGCGCCGCCGCGCCGCCGCGCGCCTGTGTTGGGGGCGGGTGGGGGGGGCGTCGCGGGCCGCCCCAGATGTTTTCCGCGCCGCGCCTGTGCTGGGGGCGGGTGGGGGGCGTCGCGGGCCGCCCCAGATGTTTCTCGCCGCCGCCGCCGCCGCGCCTGTGTTGGGGGCGGGTGGGGGGCGTCGCGGGCCGCCCCAGATGTTTTCTGCGCCGCCGCCGCCGCCGCGCCTGTGTTGGGGGCGGGTGGGGGCGTCGCGGGCCGCCCCAGATGTTTTCTGCGCCGCCGCCGCCGCGCTTGTGCTGGGGGCGGGTGGGGGTGTCGCGGGCCGCCCCAGATGTTTTCTGCGCCGCGCCTGTGTTGGGGGCGGGTGGGGGCGTCGCGGGCCGCCCCAGATGTTTTCCGCACCGCGCCTGTGTTGGGGAGCCGGCCCGCCCGGCCCGGGTGTTTTCGCCGCCGCTGCCGCCGCCCGCCGCCGCCCCGCCCCCGCCGCCCCCGGGCGGGCCAAGGAAAGGTTATCGGGGATTTACCGGTCCACGGTGATAAAAAGGTTGGGGAGCACTGCACTAAGCCACCAAACCCCCAAATCTATCTATACTGGCCCTCTTTACTGGAAGCCGCCTTGGGTCCTTTTCCAAGGAGAAAGGTGGGGTAAAAAACAACACTCAAAATAAAACAAAACAAATAATAAATAAAATAGGTTACAGGCAATACTGTACCTTTATAGGCCACTATTAAAAATTTAAAAAAGGAACATTGCAAGCTTCTGAGTGTAAATCACCTTTCTTCAAAGCAGCCCAGAAGTTCAGACATGTTAAAAGATAACAACAACAACAACAACAAACAACAAACAACAACAACAACAACACGGGGCCCACAGGCTGGAGGGGGGGCTTTTCCAACCTCTACTGTTCCTTCCCTCCCTCCTCCCTCCACTCCAACACCCAGAATCCCCCCCCCCCCCGGCAAGGCAGCAATCACCATGGGAGTTGTAGTCCAAAGAGACGAGTCTCCCGCCACAAAACTTGGGAAAATTGATATCTAGATGTAAAAAGCCTGAAGGAGGCGAAATATTCTCATCCCTGCCCGGCCATGTCTGGCGATGGGAGTTGTAGTCCAGAAGAGGCGGCGGCGCGCTTCTCCCTCCCCATCCAGAGGCGGGAAAGAGGAGGAGGTGGAGGAGGAGGAGGACCAATTTCGCCTCCCCAGCCCTTATTTCCTGCCTCTCTAGGAATCTCGCCCAAGCTCTGATGCCTTTAACCCTCTCCCAGCCATGTCTCTTTTTGGGAGGTGGGTGTCTTTGGGGTTTGCACGTGTGTGAATTCCTTCAGGAAAGGAAACCAAGCCCTTGCGGGTGCTGGAAACATAAAGTCACATTGTATTTCTTTATTTTTTTAATTTTATTTTGAATATATTTACCCCACTTTTCTATTTGGAAAAGGTCCTGAGGAGGCTTATAATAATGAGTAGGTAATGAGTCCCTCCTTCAAGAAAAGCTTTCCTGAAGAGGAAGGTCTTTGCCTGCTTCCGGAAAGACAGCGGAGACGGGGCAGTCCTGGCCTCCAGGGGGAGGGAGTTCCAAAGTCTGGGCACAGCAGCCGAGAAGGCTCTTTCATGTGTTCTTCTGAAACGCTCCTGTGAAGGTGGTGGGATGGAGAGAAAGGCTTCTCCTGAGGGCGTTAGCACTCGAGCCGGTTCATAAGACCATAAGAAGAGCCCTGCTGGATGAGGCCAAAAGGCCCATCTAGTCCAGCTTCCTGTATCTCACAGCGGCCCCACCAGATGCGTTTCGGAGCGCATGAGACTAGATATCTGTCCCCTGCCAACACTCCCCTGCATCTGGTCCTTGAAGTACCCCAGTTTTAAGCCTGGAGATTACGCATCTCCATCACGGTTTGTAACCTGTGATGGATGTCTCCTCCAGGAATCTGTACAATTCCCTTCTGAAGGCATCCAGGCTAGATGCCATCACCACATCTTGTGGCAGGAAGTTCTGGTATTTTGTGAGAGGGAGAAGAGCTAAAGAGCCCCAAATGTGTTAGCCTTTCCTCATAAGGGAGGTGCCCCAGCCCAGTAATCATTTTAGTCGCTCTCTTCTGCACCTTTTCCAGTTCCACTATATGTTTTGAGATGCGGTGACCAGAAATGTACACAATATTCCATGTGCAGCCTTACTATTATTTTGTACAATGGCATTATAATGTTAGCTGTTTTATTTTCATCCCCTTTTTGATAATCCTTAGCATGGAATTGGCCTTCTTGACCTCTGCAACACATTGGGTAGACACCTTCATTGAGCTGTCCACCAGCACACAAAGATTTCTTTCCTGATCCGTCACAGATAGCTCAGAGCCCACGAGATGATAAAGTTTGCATTTTTTGCCCCAGTATGCATTACTTTACATTTGGCTACATTAAAATGCATTTGCCATTTCGCAGCCCATTCCCCCAGTTTGGAGAGATCCTTCTGGAGCGCTTCACAATCTTCTCTGGTTTTTACCACCTAGAAGTTTGGTGTCATCTGCAAACTTGGCTACCTCACTGCTTATCCCTGTCTCCAGGCCAGTTATGAACAGACTGAAAAGCACCGGTCCCAAGACAGATCCCTGGGGAACACCACTTTTCACTTCTCTCTATTGTGAAAATTGCCCAATGGCACCTACTGTTTCCTGGATCTCTACCAGTTCTCAGTCCATAAGAGGACCAGCTCTCCTATCCCCTGACTGTGCCATTTTCTCATCAGCCTTTGGTGAGGGACCGTATCAAAAGCCTTCTGAAAATCAAGATAGACAATATCCACTGGTTCACCCAAATCCGCATGCCTGTCGACCTTTTCAAAGATTTCTAAAAGGTTTGTCAGGCAAGACTTACTCTTACAGTAGCCTTGCAGATTTTCTTTCAGCAAGGTTAGTTCTTTTATGTGTATTAAGATTTTCTCTTGGATGAGGCTTTCCACCATCTTCCCTGGGATAGATGTAAGACTAACCGGCCTGTAGTTTCCCAGGTCCCCCTCCTTCCTTTTTAAAAAATTGGTGTGACATCCGCTATCTTCCAGTCCTCTGGCACTTTGGCCATTTTAAGAGACAAGTTGCATATTACCGTTAAGAGATCTGTAATTTCATTTCTCCATTCCTTAATAACCCTTAGGTGGATGCCATCTGGGCCCGGTGACTTGTTGATCTTCAATTTATCAATTAAATATAAAACACCCTCTCATTTAACCTGTATCTGATTGAATTCTTTAGTCAAGAAGGGCCGTTCGGGCAGCGGAATCTACTCAAGGTCTTCTGTCAGGAAGACAGATGTAAAGAAGTCATTTAATTTCTCTGCAATTTCCAAGTCCTTCTTTACCTCTCCTTTTTCTCCCTCACCATCCAAAGGGACAAGTGGTTTTCGGGAAGGTATCCTACTTCTAATACATTTAAAGAAGCTTTTATTATTTCCCTTTATATTGCTAGCATGGTTGTTCTGTTCTTATGAAAATGGGACAGGAATGGCTCTAACAAAGAGATACAGCTTGCCTAAAGGTGGCTATTGATTGGTGAGGGAGGTAAATTTGTTTCATGCTTTCTGTACTTAAATGTGTGCCCTGCCTTGGTTAGTTAGTTAGTTGAAATTCTTTCCTTTGACTTCAGAGGGGAAGGCTGTCCCCTCTACTTATTTCAGGCTATAAATAAACAAACGATTATTGGATCTCTGCTTGTCTCCTGGGTGCTCCTGCCTAGGAGAAGGTAGGTGGTGCTTTAATCCAGGCCTCCCCTGAAACCATTCTGCCTTCTAAACAGTTCATTTAAAATATTCCAAATTATGTTACAAATCTACATTTATTTGTTTTATTATTTTTGAATATTTTTACCCCACCTTTCTCCTTGGAAACGATCCAAGGTGGCATAAACTAATGAGTGACAATATACAGTCCAAAACATTTAAGACATAATTAGATACAAACAGGGAATCAGAAGAGCCATCTTAGACTAGCGCTACAAAGACATGCAAGAAGAAAAGAAAAATCCATCATGAGGGGTGGAAAGTAAGATGGAGCACAGAGAGAAACGCCTTGTTCCCTGAGCTCCTTGCCCTCTAAAGCTGCCGGCCACAGAGTCTGGCGAAACTTCATGAAGAAAAACCTCCAGAAAACTTGCAACAGCTCTAAAATGGAAAACACTGATGTTCTCAGGAAACAGTCAATGCCATCATATATGTTAATCCATATAAAGTCACGTAGTAGGAAGTCTGTCATTCAGGGAAAGTTTGCCTGAAGAGGAAGATCTTTGCCTGATTCCGGAAAGACAGCAGAGACGGGGCAGTCCTGGCCTCCAGTGGGAGGGAGTTCCAAAGTCTGGGCACACCAGCCGAGAAGGCCCTTTCATGTGTTCTTCTGAGACGCTCCTGTGAAGGTGGCGGGCGGGATGGAGAAAAATGCTTCTCCTGATGACCTTAGCACCCGCGCCGGTTCATACTGGGAGATTCTATATTTGAGATAGGTAGGACCCAGGTCATATAGTCCTTTGTAGGTCAAGGTCAACACCTTTAATTGTGCCCGGTAGGTGATTGGCAGCCAGTGGAGCTGCTTTAGTAAGGGGTGTCATGTGATCTCTGTAACCCACCCCAGTCAACAATCTGGCTGCTGCATTCTGGACCCATGGAAGTTTCCGGAGACTTTCCATTGGTAGTCCCACATAGAGTGCACTACAGTAGTCCAGGCAGGAGGTCACTAGGGCATGTGTCACGATGGCCAGAGCAGGTTTCTCTGCTTTGCCATGTACAACAACACAGAAACAGACAACGCTAAATAAAAGCCATTCAAAACCATTATAGAGCACAACCCAAAACATGGATGGGATGAAAAGAGAGCAAAGGGGATTTTCACCGGATCACCTCAGGAAGGAGTCCTGCCAGGAGGAGAAAGGACTACTTCTGCCCTGCCAGGGATTATCTGATGTGTTCTCTCTCCAAACATTTTCCCACACTCCAGTTATCTGGAAGGCTTCCTCCCTGTGAGGAGCATGTCTTTTCTAACAAGGTTTGTGAGGCAAATGAAGATAAGGTGTGTAGAAAGACAACTAGAACAAAATAAATTCACTCCTCAGTCCTGAAATTAAAATGGCTTCCCTCCTGTATGGGTTCTATGATGCTTATCAAGGCTTTGAGAATAACGGAACTGCTTTCCACACTCAAAACATTTATATGGGTTCTCTCCTGTGTGGCTCCTGTTATGCTTAGCAAGGTTTTGAGGAAGACTAAACTTCTTTCCACACTCCAGACATCCATATGGCTTTTCCCCTGTGTGGGTCCTGTGATGGCCAGCAAGGCCTCCAGCTTGACTGAACCTTTTCCCACATTCCAGACATTCAAATGGCTTCTCTCCTGTGTGGGTCCTCTGATGGTAAATAAGGTCTCCTGCTTGATTAAACCTCTTTCCACACTCCAGACATTCAAAGGGCTTCTCACCTGTGTGGGTCCTATGATGCCTAGCAAGGCCTCCAGCTAGATTAAATCTCTTCCCACACTCCAGACATTCGAATGGCTTCTCGCCTGTGTGGGTCCTGTGATGGCTAGCAAGGTGATCAGAACGATTGAACCTTTTCCCACATTCCTGACATTTAAATGGCTTCTCGCCTGTATGGGTCCTTTGATGGGTAGCAAGGCTTCCAGTTTGACTGAAACTCTTTCCACACTCTAGACATTCAAATGGCTTCTCTCCTGTGTGTGCCCTATGATGATTAGCTAAGTCTCCAGCTAGATTAAATCTCTTCCCACACTCCAGACATTCAAATGGCTTTTCGCCTCAGTGCATTCTCAAGTGTGTACTCAGGTCTTTAGAACAACTAAACCTCTTTCCACATTCCAGACATTCAAATGGCTTTTGGTCTGCGTGGGTCTTATGATGCTTAGCGAGGCTTTGAGAATCACTGAACTTCTTTTCACATTCTAGACATTCAAATGGCTTCTCTCCTGTGTGGGTCCTGTGATGGCTAGCAAGGTGTCCAGCTTGATTAAACCTCTTTCCACACTCCAGACATTCAAAGGGCTTCTCGCCTGTGTAGGTCCTGTGATGCTTAGCAAGGCTTCCAGAATCACTGAACCTCTTTCCACACTCCAGACATTCAAATGGCTTCTCGCCTGTGTGAGTCCTGTGATGCTTAGCAAGGCTTCCAGAATCACTGAACCTCTTTCCACACTCCAGACATTCAAATGGCTTCTCGCCTGTGTATGTTCTCAGGTGTGTAGTGAGGTCTTTAGATTTGTCCATCTTTTCCTTTATATGTGTTTCCTATAAGCTTCTTCCTTCTGATTTGATTCTCAGCACCCTCTTTTGCATCTGAACATTCAGCCTCTTCCTCTGGCACTTGGTGTCCTGCTTTTTGATTTCTTCTGTACTGGAACTTGCCTGCTAAAAATAGGCAAGATATAAATGACCCCGGAAAACAAAATGTCAAATCCAGGAACAGACCGAACAAACTGCCATGGAGGCTGCATGGGAATGAAACCCAGCTCTAGGTGGGGTCCCACCTCCCCCAGCATCATCAGTGAGGAGGCCAATAGCGGCACCAATGAAGATGCTGAGGAAAACCAGAGGATTTATCACACTCCTCCTGTCACAGTGTGAGAGGGAAATTTGTGCTGGGAAAACCCATGTGGGGTCCAGCATCAGAAATAGTTGCAAATTATTCCATAGCCTTCATAAAGAAACCAGTTAGGATCCCTTAATGGCACTTAAGCAGGGCCGGTGCTAGGGTTTTTTGCGCCCTAGGTGAGGGGGGGCAGGCGGCGGCAGAGGCGAGGAGGGTGGGGCAGTGGTGGGGCAGCGGCGGCGAGGGGCGGGCGGCGGCGGGTGTTCGGATGGCAGTGGCCGGTGGCAGGGGGGCAGCAGACTGGCCAGTGCCCCCTGTCCATTTTGGCACCCTAGGCAACTGCCCGTCCCTGTTCTTAGGTTCACTTTGGATCCCCAGTCTCTTCCTCCAAGGACATGGAGTTAGGCCTGGATGCCTTCAAAAGGGGATTTGACAGATTCCTGGAGGAAAAGTCCATCACAGGTTACAAACCATGATGGAGATGTGTCATCTCTAGGTTTAAAACCGGGGTACTTCAAGGGCCAGATGCAGGGGAGTGTTGGCAGTGGACAGATATCTAGTCTCATGCGCCCCCAAACGCATCTGGTGGGGACACTGTGAGATCCAGGAAGCTGGACTAGCTGGGCCTTTGGCCTGATCCAGCATGGCTCTTCTTATGCTCTTATGATCTTATGAAAATAAAGGCTTGGAATTCTGGGAGTTGTGGTCCAAAGCATCAGGAGGGCTGAAGTTTGGTCATGCCTGCTTTAAAGTCTTGCTGGGGGCCAGCATTAAGCCATCAAATTCCATGGGTAGCAGGTATAGTTGGACCCCGATATCCGCCTGGGATAGGTTCCAACCCTTCCTGTGAATAATGAAAGCTGTGCATGAGAGAACACACACACAAAAAAAACCCACACCAAAAACTGCTGTTTTGCAACAGCTGCTTTTTGTGAAAGTACTATAGCCTGCTTTGTGGCTGCTGGTTATAGTTTATTTTTCCTCTGCCAACCGTGCGTAACTGAATCAGTGGTTAATGATGCATTGGTTAGCTAGTTAGTTGCAATTCTTTCCTTTGACTTCAGAGGGGAAGGCTTCCCCCTTCCTTTATTTCAGGCTGTAAATAAACAAATGATTATTGGATCTCTGCTTGTCTCCTGGGTGCTCCTGCCTAGGAGAAGGTAGGTGATGCTTTAATCCAGGCCTCCCCTGAAACCCTTCTGACTTCTAAACAATTCATTTAAAATATTTCAAATTCTGTTACACATCTACATTTACTTGTTTGTTTATATTGAATATTTTTACCCCACCTTTCTCCTTGGAAACGACCCAAGGTGGCTTACATTAATGAGGGACAATATACAGTCCAGAACATTTCAGGTATATGTTACGATTTCAAACAGGGAATTAGAAAAGCCATCTTAGATTAGAGCTACAAAGACATGCAAGAAGAAAATCAAAGTCCATTGTGAGGGGTGGAAAGTAACATGGAGCACAGAGAGAAACTCCTTGTTCCCTGAGCTCCTTGCCTTCTAAAGATGTCGGCCACAAAGTCTGGTGAAACCTCAGGAAGAAAAACCTCCAGAACACGGCCATACGGCACAGAAAACTTGCAACAGCTCTAAAATGGAAAACACTGGTGTTCTCAGGAAACAACCAATGCCATCATGTATGGTAATCCATATAAAGTCACGTAGGAGGAAGTCCCTCTTTCAGGGAAAGCTTGCCTGAAGAGGAAGGTCTAAACGCCTGCTTCCGGATAGACAGCAGAGATGGGGGCGTCGTGGCCTCCAGTGGGAGGGAGTTCCAAAATCTGGGCAGTTCAGCCGAGAAGGCCCTTTCATTGGTTCTTCTGAGACGCTCCTGTGAAAGTGGCAGGAAGGAGAGAAAGGCTTCTCCTGATGACGTTAGCACTCGAGCCGGTTCATGCTGTGAGATTCGATATTAGAGATAGGTAGGACCCAGGTCATATAGTCCTTTGTAGGTCAAGGTTAGCATCTTGAATTGTGCCCAGTAGGTGACTGGCAGCCAGTGGAACTGCTTTATTAAGGGGTGTCATGTGATCTCTGTAACCCGCTCCAGTCAGCAAGCTTGCTGCTGCGTTCTGGACCTGTGGAAGTTTCCGGGGACTTTCCATTGATATCCCCACATAGAGTGCATTACAGTAGTCCAGCCGGGAGGTCACTATGGCATGTGTCACTGTGGCCACAACAGGTTTCTCTGTGCTGCTCCTTACAGCAATACAGAAACAGTCTGCACTAAATAAAAGCCGTTCAAAACCATTATAGAGAACAAAGGGAAAAGGTGGAGGGGGTGAAATGAGAACAGAAAGAAAAGGGGATTTTCACTGGATCACCTCAGGAAGGAGTCCTCCCAAGAGGAGAAAGGAGGACTTCAGCCCTGCCGGGGATTATTAGATGTGTTCTCTCTCCGAACATTTTCCCACACTCCACTTATCTGGAAGGCTTCTTCCCTGTGAGGAGTGTGTCTTGTCTAACATCGTTTCTGAGGCGACTGAAGCTTTTTCCACACTTCAAACTGTTCAATACCTTCTCAAATGTGTGGTTCCAAAAGCGCGTAGAAAGACAACTAGAATGACAGAAATTCATTCCTCAGTCCTTGAATTAAAATGGCTTCTCTCCTGTGTGGGTTCTGTGATGCTTATCAAGGCTTTGAGAATGACGGAACTTCTTTCCACACTCCAGACATTTAAATGGCTTCTCGCTTGTGTGAGTTTTGTGGTGGCTAGCAAGGGTTCCAACGTGACTAAACCTCTTTCCACACTCTAAACATTCAAATGGCTTCTCTCCTGTGTGGCCCCTATGATGACTACTAAGCGTTTGAGAACGAGTGAACCTTTTCCCACATTCCTGACATTCAAATGGCTTCTCGCCTGTGTGGGCCCTGTGATGCTTAGCAAGGCTTCCAGAATCACCAAACCTCTTTCCACACTCCATACATTCAAATGGCTTCTCACCTGTGTGGGTCCTGTGATGCCTAGCAAGGCTTCCAGAATCAATGAACCTTTTCCCACATTCCTGACATTCAAATGGCTTCTCGCCTGTGTGGGTCCTGTGATGCCTAAGAAAGTGATCAGAATGACTGAATTGCTTTCCACACTCCAGACATTCATGTGGCTTCTCGCCCGTGTGGGTCCTGTGATGGCTAACAAGGCTTCCAGATTGACTGAACCTCTTGCCACACTCGAAACATTCAAAGGGCTTTTCTCCTGTGTGGGTCCTGTGATGCTTAGCAAGGCTTCCAGAATCACTGAACCTCTTTCCACACTCCAGACATTCAAATGGCTTCTCACCGGTGTGTGTTCTTAGGTGTGTAGTCAAGTCTTTAGAACTAAACCTCTTTCCACATTCCAGACATTGAAATGGCTTCTCGCCTGTGTGGGTCCTGTGATGGCTAGCAAGGTGTTCAGAACGACTGAACCTCTTTCCACATTCCAGACATTCAAATGGCTTCTCGCCTGTGTGGGTCCTGTGATGGGTAGTGAGGTTTGAAGCTTGACTGAACTTCTTTCCACATTCCAGACATTCAAATGGCTTCTCTCCTGTGTGTGTTCTCAGGTGTGTGGTCAGGTCTTTAGAACAACTAAACCTCTTTCCACATTCCTGACATTCAAATGGCTTCTCGCCTGTGTGGGTCCTGTGATGGGTAGCAAGGTTTGAAGCCTGACTGAACTTTTTTCCACATTCAAGACATTCAAATGGCTTCTCTCCGGTGTGGGTCCTATGATGCATAGCAAGGGTTTGAGAATGACTGAACCTCTTTCCACATTCCAGACATTGAAATGGCTTCTCGCCTGTGTGGGTCCTGTGATGTGTAGCAAGGATTCTAGAATGACTGAACCTCTTGCCACACTCCAGACATTCAAATGGCTTCTCGCCTGTGTGGGTCCTCTGATGGTGAGCAAGGTTTCCAGAATGACTGAACCTCTTTCCACATTCCAGACATTGAAATGGCTTCTCGCCTGTGTGGGTCCTGTGATGTGTAGCAAGGCTTCCAGAATGACTGAACCTCTTGCCACACTCCAGACATTCAAATGGCTTCTCGCCTGTGTGCGTTCTCAAATGTGTAGTTAGGTCTTTCGAAGAACTACACCTCTTTCCACAATCCAGACATTCAAATGCTTTCTCTCCTTGGCAAATTTTCCTATGGAAATGAAGTTTTGATCTGCTAGTAAATGATCTTCCATTCATGGTATCCTCATCATTCCTTTCCTCTCCTTTCGATAGTTGCTGAACCATCTGGTCTTTCCCCTGACAAGTAATAGATTTGTCCATCTTTTCGTTTATATGTTTTCCTCTAAGCTTCTTCGTTCTTGTTTGATTCTCAGCGCCCTCTTTTGCATCTGAACATTCAGCCTTTTCCTCTGGCGCTTGGTGTTCTCCGTTTTGATTTCTTCTGTACCGGAACTTACCTGCTAAAAACAAGCAAGACATAAGTGACCATGGAAAACAAAATGTCAGATCAAGTAACAGACCCAACAAACTGTCATGGAGGGTGCAGGGGAATGAACCCAGCTCTAGGGGGGTCCCACCTCCACCAACATCAGTGAGGAGGCCAATTTTGGCACCAATGAAGATGCTGAGGAAACCCAGGGGATTTATCACACTCATCTGGTAACAGTCTGTGAGGGAAATTTGTGGTGGGAAAACCCATGTGGGTTCCAGTATACGAAATGAATGCAAATTATTCCATAGCCTTTATATGTTTTTCTATCATTTTGGATCTAACTCACACAAAGTTGCACTGGGTCTTCCCTCATCTTCCAAAGGAATTTATGGTGCTTCTGGTTACCTTCAAAGCAACCACTCAGGTGGTCCTGGTTATTTGGAAGTAACATTGCTTCTTATCCCAAGGAAATACCAGATACATATCTATAGTTTGAGATACAGAGAGCTTCACAGTAATATCTGTGAAGAATCCTCGGATCTTTATCACTCCACGTCAGGCAATGATGATCATTAGTGTAGAAAGGAGGAGAAGAGCCGTTCCTGAGTGCCTCCCTTGTCTTTGAAGGATCATAGAATCATAGAGTTGGAGGAGATCTCAAGGGCCATCTAGTCCAACCCCCTGCCATTCAGGAACCCCATCACAATATTTCCAACAGATGGCCATCCTGCCTCTGCTTAAAAACCTCCAAAGAAGGAGACTGCACCGCTCTCCGTGACAGCTTATTCCACTGCCAAACAGCTCCAACTGTCATGAAGTTCTTCCTAATCTTCAAGTGGAACTTCTTTTCCTGTAGTTTGAAACCATTGCCCCAAGTCCTAGTCTCTGAAGCCATGGAAAACAAACATTTTTCCTCTTTAATATGACATCCTTTCAAAGATTTAAACATAGCTATCATATCCCCTTGACTCAGGCTGAAAATGGGGGCACATTGCTACTTTTGTGTCCCAGTTGATCAGTGAGGCTACAAAATAAAACAGGCTGAACTGCGCTTTCATCATTGTGACGCCAATTACACTGATTACAATGAGGCCTGTAAAAAGACTTCCTGGGGTAGGAACTGGCAAGCCACCCCAGTATCCCTGCCAAGAAAATTCCATGGACAGAAACAAAAGGCTAAAAGATATGACGCTGGAAGATGAGCCCCTCAGGTCGGAAGGTGTGCAACATGCTACTGAGGAAGAGTGGAGGACAAGTACAAGTAGCTCCAGAGCTATTGAAGTGTCTGGGCCAAAGCTGAAAGGACGCTCAGCTGCAGAGATGCCTGGAAGAGAAAGGAATCCAATGCTGCAAAGAAATATACTGCATAGGAACCTGGAATGTGAGATCTATGAACCAGGGTAAGCTGGATGTGGTCAAATGTGAGATGGAAAGAATAAATATTGACATCTTGGGCATCAGCTAACTTAAATGGATGGGTATGGGCGAATTCAGTTCAGTGTCAGGCCTCTGCCAGAATCAGACCCAGATACTGAAGGGTTAAGGGCTGGGGAACCCCCAGATGCAGATCCTCCTGCAACTGATAGTGATTCATCTGTATCAAGAGAGGCCTCTCCTCCAAGGAAACCTGTTAGAAAGCAAAGACTTACAGCCAGACAGAGAAGGGATAGACAGCTAGAAACTCAGAGACCTTTACATTCTGAGAGCACAGAGTATTGACAGAGTTGGGGTTAGAGAGATGGGCATTGCTCTTTTGGAGCCATAAAGCAGGTATTCTGGGGTCAGGCTTCTTGTGGGAGCAACAAGTCGGAAAGCTTGACCTCACGCCAGTACTACGTTCCTGCTGTTCCTGAGATTCCACTCTGAACCCTGGCTCGACCTTGAATCAAGTTTTGGACTCTGCATTCTCCTGTCTCCTGGATTTGACGTAAGCAACATTTGTATACTGACCTTGGACTGTGTATCTGGGACTTTGCCTGGCTGCGGAAACTAGGTTAACTCTGCATTGCTGCTGCTTCAGTAAAAGCTTTGACTTCCATCTGTGAGTGAGTGTGTGAGCCTGACAGTCAGATGACTATCACATCTACTACTGTGGGCAAGAATCCCATAGAAGAAATGGAGTAGCCCTCACAGTCAACAATAGAGTGGGAAAAGCAGTGCTGGGATACAACCTAAAAAAGATACAATGATTTCGGTACGATTCCAAGGCAGCCCTTTCAACATCACAGTAATCCAAGTCTATGCACCAACTACAGGTGCTGAAGAGTCTGAGATTGATCAATGTTATAAAGACTTACAACTTCTTCTAGAACTGACACCAAAGAAAGATGTTCTTCTCATCATAGGAGATTGGAATGCTAAGGTAGGGAGTCAAGTGATAAAAGAAATAGCTGGCAAGTTTGGCCTTGGAGTTCCAAATGAAGAAGGGCAAAGGCTAACCGAGTTTTGTCAAGAGAACAAGCTGGTCATTGCAAACACTCTTTTCCAACAACACGAAAGGCGACTCTACACATGGACATCACCAGATGGACAATACCGAAATCAGATTGATTATGTTCTCATCAGCCAAAGATGGAGGAGCTCTATACAGTCAGCAAAAATGAGACCTGGTGCTGACTGTGGCTCAGATCATCAGCTTCTTATTTCAAAATTCAAACTTAAATTGAAAAAAGTAGGGAAGACCACTGGGCCAGTCAGGTATAATCTAAGTCAAATCCCTTATGAATACACAGTGGAAGTGAAGAATAGATTTAAGGAACTAGATTTGATGGACAGAACACCTGAAGAACTGTGGATGGAGGCTTGTAACATTGTACAGGAGGCTGCAATGAAAAATATTCCAAAGAAAAGAAAATGCAAGAAAGCAAAGTGGTTGTCCAACGAGGCCCTACAAACAGCAGAGGAGAGAAGGGATGCAAAATGCAAGGGAGAAAGGGAAAGATACAGAAAATTGAATGCAGACTTCCAAAGAATAGCAAGGAGAGACAGGGCGGCCTTCTTGAACAAACAGTGCAAAGAAATAGAGGAAAACAACAGAAAAGGAAAAACCAGAGATCTATTCAAGAAAATTGGAGATATTAAAGGCGCATTTCGTGCAAAGATGGGTATGATAAAGGACAAAAATGGTAGGGACCTAACTAAAGCAGAAGAGATCAAGAAGAGATGGCAAGAATATACAGAGGAATTATATCAGAAAGATCTCGATGTCCCTAATAACCAAGATAGTGTAGTTGCTGACCTGGAGCCAGACATCTCGGAAAGTGAAGTCAAGGGGGCCTTCGAAAGCATTGCAAACAACAAGGCGGGTGGAGGTGACGGCATTCCAATTGAAATCTTTAAAATCTTAAAAGAGGATGCTGTAAAGGTGCTGCACACGATATGCCAGCAAATTTTGAAAACTCAGCAGTGGCCAGAGGACTGGAAAATATCGGTCTACATCCCAACCCCAAAGTAAGGCAAGGCCAGAGAATGCTCCAACTATCGCACAATTGCACTCATTTCACACGCTAGCAAGGTTATGCTCAACATTCTACAAGGCAGGCTTCACCAGTATGTGGACAGAGAACTTCCAGAAGTGCAAGCTGGATTTCGAAAGGGCAGAGGAACTAGAGATCAAATTGCCAACAAGCGATGGATTATGGAGAAAGCCAGAGAGTTCCAGAAAAACATCTACTTCTGCTTCATTGACTACGCCAAAGCCTTTGACTGTGTGGACCACAACAAACTATGGCAAGTCCTTAAAGGAATGAGAGTGCCTGACCACCTTATATGTCTCCTAAGAAATCTATATGTGGGACAAGCAGCAACTGTCAGAACTGGATATGGAACAACTGACTGGTTTAAAATTGGGAAAGGACTATGACAAGGCTGTATACTGTCACCTTGCTTATTTAACTTATACGCAGAGTACATAAGAAGAGTCATGCTGGATCAGGCCAACGGCCCATTTAGTCCAGCTTCCTGTATCTCACAGTGGCCCCACCAGGTGCATCTGGGAGCGCACGAGACTAGATATCTGTCTCCTGATACCACTTCCCTGCATCTGGCCCTTGAAGTACCCCGGTTTTAAGCCTGGAGATTACACATCTCCATCAAGGTTCGTAACCTGTGATGGACTTTTCCTCCAGGAATCTGTCCAATCCCCTTTTGAAGGCATCCAGGCCAGATGCCATCACCACATCCTGTGGCAGGGAGTTCCACAGAATAACAACGCACTGGGAGAAAAAAATATTTTTGTCTGTTCTTACTCTCCCATCCCTTAATTTGAGTGTATGTCCCCTAGTTCTGGTATATTGTGAGAGGGAGAAGAGCTTCCCTCTATCCACTTTACTCATGCCCTGCATTATTTTGTACGTCTCAATCATATCCCCACTCAGGCGCCTTTTTTCCAGACTAAAGAGCCCCAAATGTTTTAGCCTTTCCTCATAAGGGAGGTGTCCCAGCCCAGTAATCATTTTAGTCGCTCTCTTCTGCACCTTTTCCAGTTCCACTATGTCTTTCTTGAGATGCGGTGACGAATTGTACACAATACTCCAGGTGCGGCCTTACTATTGTTTTGTATAATGGCATTATAATGTTGGCTGTTTTATTTTCAATCCCCTTTTTGACCATCCCTAGCATGGAATTGGCCTTCTTCACCGCTGCCATACATTGGGGAGACACCTTCATGGAGCTTGTCCACCAACACACCAAGATCTCTTTCCTTATCTGTCACGGATAACTCAGAGCCCATCAGTTGATAGATAAAGTTTGGATTTTTTGCCCCAATATGCATTACTTTACATTTGGCTACATTAAAACACATTTGCCATTTTGCAGCGCATTCCCCCAGTTTGGAGAGATCCTTCTGGAGCTCTTCACAATCTTCTCTGGTTTTTACCACACAGAAAAGTTTTGTGTCATCTGCAAACTTGGCCACCTCACTCCTTATGCATGTCTCCAGGTCATTTATGAACAGATTGAAAAGCCAGCCCCAGGACAGATCCCTGGGGCACACCGCTTTTCACTTCTCTCCATTGTGAAAATTTCTCATTGACACCTACTCTTTGTTTCCTGGATCTCAACCAGTTCTCAATCCATAAGAGGACCTGCCCTCTTATCCCCTGACTATGCAATTTTGTCAGCAGCCTTTGGTGAGGGACTGTGTCAAAAGACTTTTGTAAATCCAGATAGACTATATCCATCGGTTCACCCAAATCCACATGCCTGTTGACCTTTTCAAAAAATTCTAAAATATATGTCAGACAAGACTTACCCTTACAGAAGCCATGCTGATTTTCTCTCAGCAAGGTTTGTTCTTCTATGTGTTTTAAGATTTTCTCTTGGATGAGGCTTTCCACCATCTTCCCTGGGACAGATGTAAGGCTAACTGGCCTGTAGTTTCCCGGGTCCCCCTCCTTCCTTTTTTAAAAATTGGTGTGACATCTGCTATCCTCCAGTCCCCCGGCACTGTAGCCGTTTTAAGAGACAAGTTGCGTATTACCATTAAGAGATCTGCAATTTTATTTCTCAGTTCCCTAATAACCCTTGGGTGGATTCCATCTGGGCCCGGTGACTTGTTAATCTGCAATTTATCAATTAGTCCTAAAACATCCTATCTTTTAACCTGTATTTCATTTAATTCTTTAGTCAAGAGGGGCCGTTCAGTCAGCGGAATCTGCGCACAGTCTTCTGTCGTGAAGACAGATGCAAAGAACTCATTTAATTTCTCTGCAATTTCCAAGTCCTCCTTAACCTCCCCTTTTCCTCCCTCACCATCCAGAGGGCCAACTGGTTCTCTGGCAGGTTTTCTACTTCTAACATATTTAAAGAAGCTTTTGTTATTACCCTTTATATTGCTAGCCATGCGTTCCTCAAAATCTTTCTTTGCCTCTCTTATCATCTTCTTACATTCCTTTTGCCAGAGTATGTGTTCCTTTTTATTTTCCTCATTTGGGGAGGATTGCCATTTAAAGAAAGACCTCTCCTGGATAGTCTGTTCCGCTCTGTCCAAGAACCGCTCTAGCTCCTTAATATGTTGCTGGTTCGATATGCGGGCCTCTAGCTCCTGGACCTTCTCTTCTAATAGTGCAACCAGCTGGCACTTGCAGCAAGTGTAGTTCTCTGTGTGTTTTGTCAAGATGACAAACATGGCACAAGTGTTACAGGTAACTACAGCTGCTCCCTCAGACTCCATTTTAATGAGTGCAGTATTCTGGGCCTTGAAGATTTTACAGTGGTACTAGCTACTACTCAAGAAATAAAAATCTAGTACCAATGTTCCTCTTTTTATGTCAAAAATAAAGTCGGTCAAACAGCCCTAGCTGAACTGCTTCAACCCAGAAACTTACCAGTGCTGTCTTCTTTCTCTTTTTCTCTCTTAGCAGTAGCTCTGTTTGGATTCACACCCAGGCTCAAATGCTGAGGCTCAAATGCTTCTTCAGGGGGAAAACACTTAGTGTAACTCCACCCCCAAGCTCAGTGGAAGGATAGTCTGGCACCACCCCTGCTTCCTAGCAACTTCCTTTGTTTAGCTGATTAATGGCTCTTTGTATTTAAATGAGCAGTTAAAGTTAGCAGAGGCAGAGGTAAAACAGAGGTCAAACAGCCCTAGCTGAACTGCTTCAACCCAGAAACTTACCAGTGCTGTCTTCTTTCTCTTTTTCTCTCTTAGCAGCAGACTCCAAATCTCCTAATGACCTTTGCCAGTGGCCTCATATAGATGTTAAATAGCATGGGAGAGAGCCCACCCCGTGGAACCCCACAAGGGATCATCCAATCAGTCATCTCCCCCCACTCCAAGCTGCACACGCTGGGAATGGTCCTCCAGGAAGGATCGGAGCCAACTGAGCACAGTGCCCCCGATACCTATCCCGGACAGCTGGTCCAGCCCGATACCATGGTTAAGGGCCAGGGCCCTGGAGGCCTCAATAGAGGTGACAGGCCCAAACTCAACCAAATGAGGAGACTGAGGGGCCGCAGCACAAAGGGATCTTGAGGAGAGGCTAGAACAACCAGAATCTTGACCGGTATGGATGGCCTCAATCTTAGATCTAAAAAAGGCTGCAAATGTCTCACTACTGAACTCACTAGGAGGAGGCCTAGCCTGACCAGGATTGGCGAGGTCGCTAACAACACGGAATAATTCCGCCTGCTGGTTCGAGGCCTCACCAATTCTTTTTATTTATTTGTTTGTTTGTTTGTTTGTTTGTTTGTTAATCTTATACCCCGCCCATCTTCCCAAAGGGAACTCTGGGTGGCTTACAATAGAATTGAAAGGGAGCAGGTAAACAAGCAAACACAAACAAAGAAAAAGGAGCAAGATGGTGTGGGGGAAACCTAACTAGAAAGGTTGCTGAACGCCTCCCTGAAGAGGTGGGTCTTCAGGGCTTTTTTAAAGGCTGGCAGGGACTCAATCAAGCGCAGCTCACTGGGTAGATGGTTCCAGAGCATGGGGCCCAGCACAGAGAAGGCATGGTTACGCGTACGCAATTTCCGCGCCTCTCTGGGCGTGGCCACCCTTAGTGAGCGCGCCTGCCCCAATCTCGTGGGTCAGGTCCCAGTTGATCTTTGAGAGACACGCTCCGCCAGATACTCTGGTCCCAGGCCGTGGAGGGCTTTGAAAATCAAAACCAGGACCTTGAACCTAATCCGGAGGCCAACGGGAAGCCAGTGCAAGCGAGCCAGGACTGGGGTGATGTGCTCAAATCTACGAGCACCCACCACCAGCCTGGCCGCCGCATTCTGCACCCGTTGTAACCCCCGGACCAGGGTCAAGGGCAACCCCATGTAGAGGGCATTGCAGTAGTCAATCCTCGAGATCACCAGGGCCTGCACTACTGTCCTCAGGGAGGACTCATCGAAGTACTGGCAGATCTGGGCGATCCTGCGGAGGTGGATAAATGTGCACCTGGAAGCAGCCGTCACCTGGGCTTCCAGGGAGAGGGCTGAGTCCAGGACCATGCCCAGATTCCTGGCCGTGTCAGTAGGCTGGAGGGAAACACCCCCCAGCTTAGGGAGGGGGCCACTGTACCCAGGCGAGGACGCCCGAAGAACAGAACCTCCGTCTTCTCCGGATTCAGCTTGAGCCGGTTATCTCTGGTCCCTTCCAGAACTGCCTCCAGGCACAGGTCAAGGGAGCGAACTGCCTCCACTGCAGATGATGAAAAGGAGAGATAGAGCTGTGTGTCATCAGCGTACGGATGACAGCAAACTCCAAATCTCCTGATGACCTCCGCCAGCGGCCTCATATAAACGTTGAACAGCATGGGTGAGATTGCCGACCCCTGGGGCACCCCACACGGGAGAGTCCAAGGAGCCGACAAGTCATCACCCAGCTGAACCCACTGAGTCCGGCCGCCAAGGAAGGAACGGAGCCAGGCCAGGGCCTGGCCTCCGATTCCCACCTCGGCCAGCAGGGAGAAAAAAGAACTTTTAGCCTTCCTGATTGCATGAATGTAGCGCCTGTTCAGGTCACAAACAGGAGCCCTATTAAATGCCGAACGGTCCGCCCTCCATCTGCTCTCCAGCTTTCTCCGTTCTTGTTTCATCGCTCTCAACCCAGTCATGTACCACGGCGAGAAGCAAGCTCCACAGCAGAAAAGGCGCTTAGGCGCAATCTGGTCTACTGCCCGAGTGGTATCCTCAAACCATCTGTCCACCATGGCTTTGACCGGGTTGTCAGCCAGACCGTCAGGAAGCTCCCTGAAGGCCTCCTGAAACCGAGCTGAGTCCAGAAGCCTTCAGGGGCGGGCCCACACATGGGGCCGAAGCTCCCCACGAGGTGGGGCGACAATCGACAGGGAAAAGGACAGCAGATGGTGGTCTGACCATGACACAGACTGAGGAACAATGTTCTCCTCAACCCTCAGACTGGAATCCCTCGACGTGGAGGAAAAGACCACGTCCAAGGTATGCCCAGCTCTATGGGTGGGGCAAACAACATGCTGGGTCAGGTTCATTGAGGCCATGGGCTCCATGAACTCCAGAGACGCACCAGAGATCCCATCCCCGGCATACACATTGAAGTCCCCAAACACCAAAAGGCAGGGGGGGGATCTCAATAGGGCCACCGCGATGAACTCTGAGAGCTCTGGTAGGGATTGTGCAGGGTTGCGGGGAGCACAGTACCCAATCACAAGGCCAAATCTGTCCTGCTGACCCACCAATAGAAAAAGGCATTCTAACCCCGGACTCACCAATGTTGAGGCTCTGCTGATTAGGGATTCCCTGTAAACGATGGCCACCCCACCCAACCCCGACTCTCTGACCTGCCTACACTCTGGACCCGAAACCCATGCGGGCACAGCTGGGAGAGGGAAGCCCACCCCCCTCTGCTCCCACCCAGGTCTCGGTGAAACAGGCCAGGTCGGCCCTCTCATCCAGGATGGCGGGGATTTTATTATGGACTGACCTGGCATTAACCAAGAGGCAGGACAAGTAGGAGAAACTGACAGAGTGGCTCCCAGAAACGTGGCAGTGAGTGGAGGGATCAGAACGGGGCCAGGCACCAATTGCCTAGCCCGAGTTCTTCTTACCCGACTCATCCCACCATTGCAAGAGTACCTCCCACGGCCCGAAACAACTGAAATAGCAGTCCCTGCAGACATGGTGGAAAACAAACAAACAAACTAAATGAACAATATATCTAAAATTAAGTAAAGCAATATAACAAAACAATATAACAATAATGATAAAGATGTTTTCTAAAAAGGAAAAGAAATAAGACTATAGCATAATATGGGCCAAACAACCAGAAGCCTCAGATGGAAAATAAGGGGGGGGGGAGAATAAGGAAGGGGGTGATCTCCTCCAGGGCTGGAACGGGTGGCAAGGAGTGGAAATTTGCACGGAAGGTCCTAAGGGGAGCCACCAGCTCATACGATCAGACAGGATGATAGAATACCAGTTCAACAGCTGCCAGCAACCCAGTCCCGCAGCCCAACACCAGTTCGGGCAGCCACCGCAACCACGCCACGTCGGAAGAGAAAACTGGCCCCACGAGGCATCCACGACCAGAACCAGTCCTGCTCCAGCCAACTAGGAGTCCCCGAAAAGGAGCCAGTCCGATGGCACGACCACCACATCCATGGCCACCGCCTTACGGGCCGAAGCCGCCTCCTCCAGGCCCAGACAAAGCAGGGAGAAAACCACCAAGGTCTCTGCAGCGGGCTGTTGAGGCCGCCTCAAGCCCAGGTGTCCTGCTGGAAAGAACTCCATGGCCATCGCTTCCAAGAACAACGTCGCCACCACCAGCAACCTCCTGGCCGACGTCGCCACCACCATCGGCCGCCACCTGGCCGCCACAGCCTCCCGGTCGAGGCCGCCAAAGGGGGATAGAAATAGAAACCACCCAGCAAACTCAAAGGAACCAGTTATGATCCTTTAATGACTCTTGGGTTCCCCTTGGACCCCCCCCCAACTTCCCCAGTCACTCCCTCCAAGGACATTTTGATGGCTGAACTGGGCGAGGAGGGGTGTAAGAGATGGGGAGCGGTGGGAGAATCAATGGACACCCCCCCCAAAAAAAAGCCCTCTTTCCGATCCCTCTCCCAAAGGCCCTCCCTGGTGACCTGGAGGACGAAGGACACCCCCCAAACCCCCAGGGATCCGTTTTTGCCCCCCTGGCTGCGCCCCCCCCCCAGGCCCTTCCTGTTGGAGGGTTCCCTTGATGGACCCCATTCAGGCGGAACAAACCTCAGCAGAGGCGCTGCTTTTTTAGCTCGGGAGTAACGGGACCCCCCCGTTTCCAGTCCAGTTCCTTTCCTCCTCCTCCTCCTCCCTCCGGGAAAAGTAACGCCCGTTCCCTTTCAGACCAACGCCCCAGCTCTCATGGGGGGGGCCTGGGAGGGCCAACACGGGGCCCACAGGATGGAAGGGGGGGCTTTTCCAACCTTTTCCTTTCCTTCCCTCCCTCCTCCTTCCACTCCATCACCCAGAATCCCCCCCCCCAGCCAGCACTGACCATGGGAGTTGCAGTCCAAAGAGACGACTCTCCCGCCAGAAAACTTGGGAAAATTGATATCTAGAGGTAAAGAGCCGAAAGGAGGAGAAATTCTCTCACCCCTGCCCGGCCATGCCTGGCGATGGGAGTTGTAGTCCAGAAGAGGCGGTGGCGCGCTTCTCCCTTCCCATCCAGAGGCGGGAAAGAGGAGGAGGAGGAGGACCAATTTCGCCTCCCCAGCCTTTATTTCCTGCCTCTCTAGGAATTTCCCCAAACTCGACTGCTTTTAACCCTCTCCCAGCCACGCGTCTTTTTGTGATGGGGGTGTCTTTGGTGTTTTCACGCGTCTAATATTCTTCAGGAAAGGAAGCCAAGGCAAAAAACGTTGTTTGTGGAATAATGAGATAAACGGGGTGGGGGAGTGGATGCGAACATAAGTACAGTGGTACTTCGACTTACGAATTTAATCCATTCCAAATGCACGCTCTTAAGTCAAACTACTCTTAAATCGGGGTACTTATATAAAAAATTGAACAAATAAGTTAAAAAATAAAAAAGAAAAAATATTTGTTAAGTCGAGCATACCATATCTAAAATTTGTAAGGAGGTGGCAGTTAAAATTCCAACAGTTTTCTTCTCTTAAGTCGGGGTACCACTGTAATCAATAAAAAACTCTCCTGTCTTAAAAGCTTCTTGGGATTTAGACAGTGTGACCCATTTTGAAAGCCCTTTTAAAAAGGACCAGGAATTAGAATCATTGTTGGGTCAGAAGGGACCTTGGAGGTCTCAGAAGTTTTTGACCAAGTTATTCATGTTGTGTAGTTGCCTTGATGCCCTAAGCACATCTGATGTCGCCTGATTTTGTAAGCTAACCAGGGTTGGGAATACCAGGGGCTGTTGGCGCCTCTAGAAGGAACTGGCAAGCCACTCCAGTATTCCTGCCAAGAAAACTCCATGGGCATGGGGTCACAAAGAGTCAGTCATGACTGAGCCTTTTTACACGACCCCTAAGATCCGCTGGCCCCTTAAATTCAGACCCCAGATCTTAGGGGTTTGTCGCTCTTCGTGCATCTCCACCCCTCCGTACTTCCTGGCTGCTGGCTGCGTGAGGGGAGGGAGGAAAAAAAGGGACAGAAGAATAAAGCCTTACCTCCCGGTGTTGGTGGACGCTGCCGGGGGAGCCCTGGTCACTTCCTGGTTCCTCTTAAAGAGGTGGGAGGCAAAAAACAAAAACAAAAAGAAGCGAGGAGAGCCCAGCACATCCGCATCAAATATTTTTCACCTCCCAAGAGCAGGTACAAGAAAAGTGTGCTGGGTCGCGCTTAGGTGGGCAGGGTCGCACTTAATTGTCTGCAAACTCCGGAGCTGGTGGGGAAACATTTTTAAGCTCCGGAGCTTGCAGCCATTTGCAGCGGAGCTTAGGGGTCGTGTATAAACGCCCACTGTCACGAGGGAACACACGCATTCATGTTGTGTAAGAATAGGTCCTAGGAAGTGTGACTGGGTTGGGAGCCATACTGGGTAAAGAATCAGGTAGATGCGTGTCTTGGATGCATGTTTTTGCACCATTGCAGAGCTATGCATTGACAGATCCATTATTTTTTATGCGCAATCTGTGGATAGAGATGGGCTCTATATGTGATAGTGGTTTTATCATGATCCATTATATGAAATCAGATGGATCTGTGCGATGGAGGATGCATGATTATTATTGTGTAATAGTTGGACATGAATGAGATGTGTGCTTTGATGGTAACTTGGAAGGATCCCATTTTATTTATTTATTTATTTATTTATTTATTTATTTATTTATTTATTTATTTATTTATTTTATATACTGCAACCATCTAGCAAAAAGCTACTGTGGGTGGTTTACAAACATATACAAAATATAAAAACAGATTAAACAACTTAACATAGTAAATAAAACTAATCAATCAAACCAAATAGTCAAATCATTATAATAAAAAGAACAAATAAACAAATAAGCACAAATACAATAAATCAGAATGGTTTGACAATTCAAAATAAGAACAAATGGAAAAAAAACTAGTAGGCCTGGGAGGTGGAGGAGATGCCTGTTGCAGGTGGTGGTTTGGGGAGAGGGAAGCAGGCACGACTGCTCAGGTGGGGGCCGCCTCCTTCCCCCCCTCCTGCCAAACGTTTCCCCTGGATCCAGCTGCAGAGCCTCCTGTGAAAGGCGCAAGGCTGGCGGCAGGATGACAGGAGGGTGAGAATTCCCTGCAGTCAACAAGCTTGGGTCCTCCCTTGGACTACAATGCCCAGAAGCCTTCCCCACTGGCCAGGATTTCTGGGGAGTTGTAGTCCAAGACCATCTTGGGGACCCAGGGTTGGGGAACCCCTTCCCTGGAAGAGTGACCTCGCGGCCAGATGGGCGGCAGAGAAATCCAATCAGTCCCTAAAAGTCAATGAAGAAGAGAGGTCAGCCCCCCCTCCCTCTGCCTCCTTGTAAAGTCAGCCAAGGCCTGCTTCGGCTTGAAGGGCGTTGGGCCTCCCACTCAAGGGCCCCCTCGCCTCCTGCCATGCCAAGGGGCGCTCAGTCCCAAAGGAGACTTCAGCCGTGAGGTCCACCCAGCCTGTCCTTCTGGGCGCCTTTTCCCGGTTGTCTGAATCCACCACCCCAGTTCTTAGGATGGAGGGCAAGCTTTACCTGCAGGGGCTGAGGAGTGATGGAAGGGGGGGCGCTTCATGTCAGGTACAGGATCCACTGAGCCTTCCCACTGACTGAATCTGCAGCTCCCCTGGTCGGGCGGCCTCCCTTCTGCATCAGGTTTGAGAGCTTTGAACTAGAGATGGGCACAAGCCCTCAAAGCAGCGGTTCGTGTCAGTTAGTTGGTTGGCGGGATGGGTGTTCTGTGCGGCCTCCTCCTCCAGGGGGCGCTGCTTCTGAGTGGCCACCCCCCCCCCCGCAGGAGGTGGGCTGGGGAGGGCCGAGCACCTGTTCCACCAGTAAATTGCAACGAAGCAACGAACTGCTGAACCCAGGATTCGTGCCGGTCTCTGTTCTGAGCCCCAGTCCTTTCCTAGGAGCACACAATTGGTTGCTTCCCGGGGCGATGGTGGTAGCTGTGAAGTAACTTACCCACCTCCGAGTTGTTTCTACAAGGAACTGAAAAACAATGTGCTGGGGCTCTCCCTGTTTCATGTGAGCTACAGAAGTGAAGAGTTGTAATGGAAATAAAAATCATGATAAACAATAATTGGAGCAGTTCCGAAACTCCTTGGAACCGCCCGCACTTGCCCCACACTGTCACAAGCACTACACTTCAAACCCGGTCCAAAAATTCCACTCCATTCCCAAGATATCGGGAGAATTACATTCACTGCAGTTTGCAGGGGTGAGGCATTGCCGGTTAAATTGGGAGCTTGGGTGGCGGAAAACATCACTCTGTATCCAAATTACCGGTTTATGTTGATACAAGATAACCGCAGCAGTTCATTTCCACAGAGACTCCATAAAACAGCAAGGGTGCTAAGGATAAACTGCCTGCATGCCTTAGCCAATCAGCGCACCCCTCATCCATCAATGTCTCGTTAATTACGAGTCGGAAGGGGGCGCTTAACGCGGATAAAATTGCGAGAGATTATAGAGTAGACCACCCCAAAGAATTAGCTCCATAAGTCCTGGACCGCAAAAATTCAAAATTCACAACCGACCCTCAGTTCCAGGAAGGCGGCTAAGATTTAGCTACGCCAGCGGCATGAATCCACCTTTCTCTACCCGCTTCTCAGTTCCATGCACCCGTCTTGATTTAAGACAAAGCACCGGTCCCAGTTTTCTAGCCGTGTTCCAGTTCCAAGGGAATTCGGCATTCACTCGGTAATGCTTTCCTATGGCGGTAGACCATCCCGCATGACCGAATCAAATGAATAGGGCTTTACCCTCTTTGTGGAAACCTTTGGGGACTTATTCCTTCTGTCCCAATGGTTTCCACCGAGGGAGAGCCAAGTCCCCTCACCCACAGACTTGGTTAACCCTTTCCAGACTGAATTGGATCACATTTCCTTAATCCTTAAGGCAGCCAGACGTGCAGCTCAGGAAAACCTTCCTGAACTGATGGTTTATTTCCACCATGGTCATGGCTCACAGAGAAACGATCATGAACAATCATTTCTATATTCTAGAGACTCCCTGTATACCTAAAAGCTACTTCCACGACCTCCATACCTAGATGGCTCTTAGCCTCTGACCCCAGCTGGCCCCCTCTCCCTCTCCCTCTCCCTCTCCCTCACCCACTTTCCCTGGGTGTGCTTTAAACGTGTTCCTGCCCTGCCCTATGGCTTCTGGACCTACACCAGGGGTGCCCAAACTTTTTGTAAGGAGGGCCAGATTTGGTGGCTGAGAATGTGTCAGGGGCCAGTTGCTCCCCGACCTTGCCATCCCACTGAAAGCCCCACCCACTGACCCATAAGTGAAGGAGGGGGAGGGAGGGGCGGGCCAGCCAGCCGCGGGCCACTCAGAATGGCCTGATGGGCCGGATTTGGCCCCCGGGCCGGACTTTGGGCAGGCCTGACCTACAATCTTGGACAAGGGCTTGTGGCAGGGGAAGAAGGCATCATGGTGGCTCCACGGGAAGGCTACATCTTCCAGGATAGACTCCATTGATCATCCTCGGTTCCTGCACATCACACCACAGTTGCACCCCGGATTATCTTCAGCCAGAAGCGTCTCATTGTTCCAACTCCACACTCCTCAGGAACTGTCTGGCAGCCCCAGGGCTTAGCTTATTGACTCTCTGGCCCCCTCCATTGACTTACTGATTTCCCCAAGTTTGCCCGGACCCTTGGACAATGCCCAGTTTCCTCTTTCCCATTATCACACCCCTGATGGCCCATTAAAGGACAGATTTGGCCCAACCACACCTGGACAGGTATCCAGTTCCAGATCATCAGGAATGCCCAGGACCTCCCAGGACCACTCCTGGACAGGCCTCTGGACTACGCCTATTGGATATCACCAAAGACCACCCTTTCCCCACCCCAGGGAGGCGCTCACCTGGTGGGATGGAAAAGGGAGTGAATAAAACTGTGATTCCTTTTGTCTTCAGGGCGGAACATCTCTGCACTGTGCTGGTTGGGGTGTTCGCCTGCTGTCTTATTGGGCTCAATAAAACCAGTATTTCCCCCTGGATCTCTCTCCTGTTGGACTCCTTATTGGGTATATTGGGCTCCAGCAGAACTCGGCGGGGCTAGCCTTGCTGAAATCTCAACAGAAGTGGTTTGTGACCTGAAATGAGGAGGTTGGTCAAACAAATTCTCTCTATATTTCAGATTTGTAGAATTAAAGAATGTATGATCACAAAGAGTCAGATATGTGATCCCTTAGAATTTGTCAATACCATCACCGAGAATTGGTTTATAGTCGTGTTTTTCAAAGACGGACCCATGTTAACCTTGTGCAGGTTTACCCAGGCAAACTAAAAACTAAAATATTCTGGTTCTCTCTAAATTGAAAAATTATAATTTCAAGTCAGTTTTCATGGATACCTCTGGGATTTGGACACAGAAGAAGTCAGTAGGTGCACCCACAAAAGCTCACCTTGAGATACAGTATATTGTTTTTATGGTGCCATAAATGATACATACATATATATTTTAAAATTTCTGTGGATATTTTCAGTTGCAAGTTAGCAAGCGCTTGTTGGATAAATCCAGCCGAGCTGTGAATTTCAAGGGGGTAGCAGTCAGAACCCTATTTTTCCAAGCTGATCCCCCCTTGACGGAGGAGATAAGGCCTAGGAGGGGATTCTGCTTTCTGCTACTCTCCACCCCTTTTCACTTAAATGAGATCTACGTGTCAGGACCACAATTTTCTGGTTGTACATAACTCCTGCGAAAGCTCTCCTTCCTGGAGTGTGGCATTGGCAAAGTTAAAGTACGGTATACACACACACACACACACACACACACACACACACACACACACACACACACACACACACACACACACACACACACACACACACATGTGTGTGTGTGTGTGTGTGTGTGTGTGTGTGTGTGTTTGTGTGTGTGTGTGTGTGTGTGTGTGTGTGTGTGTGTTTTGTGCAGCACCTGGCACAATGCAGATAATACATTTTCAACTGAATCGGGTGTTCGCTGAACGGATCTATCTGACATAGTCATGGAGAAGAGTTCTTTCTGGCTTAATCAATGATGTGGAGGGCCTCCTGTTTCTTCTTCTTCTTCTTCTCTCTCTATCACAGGTTGCCAGCTGCTGCGTAGCTGTTTCTGAGTCACTCTTCAGACCTGGCTGTGCAGGAAATTGTGGCCGCTGTGGCTTTTCATGGCCCGGTGACAGACATGGTTGCCGGGAGGGCCCAGAAAATGTACAAGTGGAAAATGGGGACCCTTTAAAGCAGGGGTCCTCAACCTAAGGCCCCGGGGCCGGATGTGGCCCCCCAAGGGTCCTGAATCCATCCCCCAGGACCAATTGCAACCCCCCCACCTACCCCCTGCTTTGCGAGCAAGCCAGCCTCCGCAGCTGCTTCTATTGCTGAGGCAGTTCAAAGCAGTGGGCTATGTCACTTCTCCCACTTCCCCCAACTACCGCCTAGATGATCAGCATGCTGGCTAGTGGGGCATTCAGAGTGGGAGGGCTATGGCAAGATCCCCCACTCCCCCACCCACCGCCCAGATGGTCGGGGCGCCGGGTGCAGCCAAGTGGGGCAATTTAAAACAGGAGGGCTGCAGCAAGGTCTCCCTCTCCCTCCATGGCACTGAGGCCTCACCCCTGCTCCTCCTCCATCCTTTTTTTTTTAAATTTATTTTTTATTTTTTTTTATTGAACATAAAAAAGACAAAACAACAATGATAAACAATTATATAAAAAAAACAATAATAGACAATCATAAACAGTACAAAGTGCCCCCCACCCCCAAGAAACCGTCCAGTATTCTTGCATCTTCTCTTTCTTCTTCATCTTTTTTTTTTCTTCCAAAAGGCTTCTTAAGGTCCTTTACGCCAGAACTGTGTTGGGTTATAAGTTGGTTGTATCCCTTTCCCTTTTAATAGTACATGATCTATAAATTTCCCCCAAACATCATAGAAAGTATCTTTTTTTATTTCACCTCTCAAAACTTTTATATTACAAGATAGTTTATCATTTAGTGCTATGTCCCACACTTCCTTATACCATTCAGCAATTTTAAGGTCTGATTTCAGTTTCCAGTTCCTAGCAATAATCAGTCTAGCTCCTGTCATAAGATTTGCTATTAATTCTTTAGTTTTCACATCATATTCATAGATGGTAATGATAACAAAGCAATTTCCGGTACACATTTAATATCAGTTTGTAGTATTTCTCTTATCTCCTCAATAATCTCTTGCCAAAACTTTTGAACTATTTCACATTCCCACCATAAATGAAAATAGGTACCTATCTTTTTTTCGCATTTCCAGCAGAGCTTAGAATATTTTGGATTCATTCTATTCATTCTGACTGGAGTCATATACCATCTTAAAACTAGTTTGAAGTAGTTTTCTTTTATTCTGACTGATAATGACCGTAAAATCCTCAAATTCCAAATTCTTTTCCATTCATCATTATTTATTTATTTCTCTATGTCTTGTTTCCATAGCTCTCTTATTGTGTCCTGTTCCCTATTCTCAAATGAATCTTGAATTATTTTATATAATTTGCCAACTGTTCCTTTCCCTGTATTTCCTTTCTCCGATTCATATGTTGTCAGAAATTGCTCAAATTTTGTATATCCTCTAAGTTGTGTATTTCTCCTAATCCATTCTTTTCGTCCAGCTTTCTAACTGGGCGTAATTCAACCACGACAATTCCTGAGTTTGCAGAATACGTTTAATTTCTTGTTTTGATGTCATCTTTTTAATCCAATCTTTTAGTCTTGCCACTTTCCTTAATTTAAATAAGTCTCCCAATTTCTTCATGTTCGTGGGGAAATTTATCTGATCGATCACCCACCAAGCCGGGAACCTTCCTGTATCAATTTCTTTCCATACTTTTTCCAAGTGAGCAATAGGGAACTTAGAAAAGGATTTTTAATTGTAACTTTTCCTTTTTGGGGGAAACTAAACACATATTTATTTATGTCTTCATTTAGTTCCTCTGATTGAAGTTCCACCATATTAGTTTTTGAGGTTTAAATAGTATTTCCCCAGGGAGCTAAGCTGATTAGCTATGTAATACATTCTAAGATTAGGTATGCCTATACCTCCCTCTTTTTGAGATCTGTACCATAAGCTTTTATTTATTCTTGCTTTTTTTCCACCATTGCAGAATTTATTTAAAAGATCTTGATAAACTTTAATTTCAATTTCTGTGTATTGAATAGGTAACATTCTAAAAAGAAAATTTATTTTAGGAAGTATTTTCATTTTTACCATTGCTATTCTACCAAACCATGATAAATTTAATTTGGAGTAATTTTGTAATTTATTTCTAATCTCTTCCTTTATTTTTGTGTAATTTCGTTCTTTCATTTTAGTAATGTCTTTATCTAAAAGTATCCCTAGGTATTTTATACATTTACAAACTTTCAGTTCATGATTGGAGATCTCTTCCATGTCTCGATTATCCTGATTGAAAAGCATGATTTCTGATTTCTGCCAGTTGACACATAATCCGGTTGTTTCTTCAAATTCCTTTAGGTGTGCTTTTATTCTTAATATATTTTCTACCGGATTTTTTATTGTTAACAAAGCGTCGTCCGCAAATAAACTAATTTTTATCTTGCCTTCCTTACCCATACCTTTAATAAGTTGGTCCTCCCTTATTGCATTAGCTAGTAGCTCTATCACTATGCAAAACAGAACTGGCGATAAGGACATCCCTGTCTTGTTCCTCGGCCTAGGGTAATTTTTTCTGTCATCCCATCATTGACAATGATTGATGAGGTGCTATGAGAATAGAGTTGGAGGCCAAATCCCCATTTCACTAATAAAAGTTTTAACGCAGGCCATTGGACACAATCAAAGGCTTTAAATAAATCTAGAGACAAAATGCATGCTTTGTCCTGTGATCTTCCCATCTCATAAAGAACATTCAAAACTCTTCTTACAGTGTCTGACATTTGTCTACCTTTGATAAAGCCTGTTTGGTCTTCTTTAATATATTTGTCTATAAATGTATACATTCTTTTGGCTAGAATTGCTGTAAAAATCTTGGCATCTTGATTTATAAGTGATATTGGTCTGTAAGATCCAACATCTATTGGATCTTTATTAGGCTTGAGAATTAAAATAGTTAAGGTATGTTTCCAGGAGGAAGGAACTTGCTCACCCTCCAATATCTCATTATAAGCTTCTTTAACTTAGGAATTAACATTGATTTGAATACCTTGTAAAATTCTGGTCCCAATCTGTCATCTCCTGGAGTTTTGGCATTCTTTAGCTTATTTATAACATCCTCTATCTCCTCCTCTTTAATAGCTTTTTCCATTTCAAGCCTGTCTTCTTCCGCTAGTCTTACTTTTAGGTTTTTGTCAATATATTGTTCCATAACTTCCTTACTACTTCTATTGGCTGTATATAAGTTTTGATAAAATTCTTGAATAGCTTTTAATTTTCCTTTCATTTGAGTAGATATATTGCCGCTTAAATCCTTTATCCTTCCTATCATGCTTTTTCTTTCTTTTTCTGGCTAATTTTGCTAGCATCTTGGAGTTTTTATTACTGGAGAAAAGTTTCTTTTCAAATATAGTAGATTTCTTTGGGTTTGTTGTAGATCTATATCTTCTAATTCCCTTTTCCTGGCCTCAACCTGAATTAAATTTTTTTGTCTTTGGTTAAAAAAATTGAGATTCAAGGTCTGCTATAGTAGCCTCCAAGCTGATCCACTTTTTATAATAGCACTTTCTTTTATTATGTAACCTCTAGCCGCTGCCTTCAGAGTGTCCCAGATAACCTATTTGACCACCACCTTCTTCATTGATATTCCAGGTTTCTAGCCATTCTCTTTGTATTTTTTTGTACTGTATCTGGGGTTTGAAAAATTCTAGGGTTTATTGTCCACCTTCTAGCTTATAATTCTTCTTATTTTCATTTCAACAGACATTAGAGCATGATCAGAAGTTTTTATCAATTCTATATTTGTATTTACAACTTTAGATAACAAACTTTGTGAGACAAATATAAAATCTAGAAGGCTGATGAATAAAAAGGGGCCCTTTAATTCTCTCCAAACATCCTTTAATCCCGATGAATTTTGTTAAGATTGTATGTCTAGCCCTCCAGTCTACCTTCCTAGTCATTGTTTTATCTTTTATTTTGTCCATAACCATGTTGAAATCTCCTGCCAAAATCACAGGTCCTTTCTGTACCTTTTCTATCTGCTCCCATATCTCTTTATAAAACAGGTTGTGATTAGCATTTGGTGCATAGACATTTATCAGTGTATATTGTTCTAGACCAATTGTGGCCTGAAGAATAATATATCTACCTTCCAAATCTTTCACAGTTTTTTCAACAATACAATCACAGTGCTTTGATATTAAGATTGGGGGGGGTAGCTCCTCCTCCATCCTGCCCACCTGCCTTCCTTGTGTGGCTGCCACCTGTGTTATTGTAGTTGTGAGGAATGAAGGGGGCAGGCAGAGGCAGCGGCAGCCAGCCTTCCCAGTCAGAGCAGCCATGGCAGTGGACAGCAGGAGGGATGGATGGCAGGCAACCGAGGGGGAAACGGAGCTACTTCCCGCCCACCCCTCTGAGCTGCTGCTTTGCTCTGTGGAGCGACGGAGGGGAAGAGGGAGCCCAGCCATGGCCGGAGGCTGAAGCTGCCACCACCATCACCAGCTTAGAGACCAGTGAGGAGGAGGTGGTGGAGAAAGAAGAGAAGGGAAGAGAAGGCTAACGGTGGCCTGGACCTGGTTCCTGGGAGGCTGGCGGGGCTGCATTTGTCCCCGGTTGGTGATGGGCGGGCTGGCGAGCCAAGAGAGCACCACAGCCTGGCTGGACTCGGTCAGTGAGCGGGCTGCAGGTGGCTTTGGACATGCCTTCCTGCCTCCCCCTCCCTCCTTCCCAGCCCCCCTCCCCCCCCTTGGAGCGCACCAAGTCATGCCAGGCCAGGCCAGGCCAAGAGAGGAGGCACCTTTCCCTCCAGGGCACAGTGAGGACGTGGTGGCCAGGGCACATGGCTGGATCTGCATGCAGTGGCACCAGCCTTGCTGCCCTTGCTGCGGCTGCTGCTCCTCATCCTGAGTGGCCGCCCAGAAGGTGATGAGGGGCCTGAGGTTGCCTGGGCTGCCACCTCCTTCCCAACGCAAGGAAGGAAGGAAGGAAGGAAGGAAGGAAGGAGAGCCGCTCCAGCCGCTGCCACTGGAGGAGGAGGAGGAGGAGGAGGAGGAGGAGGAGGAGGAGGAGGAGGAGGAGGAGGAGGAGGAGGAGGAGGAGGAGGAGGAGGAGGAGGAGAAAGAGATGCAGTAGAGGGATCACAGTGGTGGCACCTCAGGAGTGATGGGGGGCTTCATGTCAGGTACAGGACCCACCGGGCCTTCCCACTGACTGAATCTGCAGCTCCCCTGGTCGGGCGGCCTCCCTTCTGCATCAGGTTTGAGAGCTTTGAACTAGAGATGGGCACAAGCCCTCAAAGCAGCGGTTCGTGTCAGTTCGTTGGTTGGCGGGATGGGTGTTCTGTGCGGCCTCTTCCTCCAGGGGGCGATGCCTCTGAGTGGCCACCCCCTGCAGGAGGTGGGCTGGGGAGGGCCGAGCACCTGTTCCACCAGTAAATTGCAACGAAGCAACGAACCGCCGAACCCAGGGACCCGTCTCTGTTCTGAGCCCCAGGCCCTTCTTAGGAGCACACAATTGGTTGCTTCCCAGCGTGAAGGTTGTTAGCTGTGGAGTAACTTACCCACTTCTCAGTTGTTTCTATAAGGAACTGACAAACAATGTGCTGGGGCTCTCCCTCTTTCATGTCAGCCACAGAAGGGGTTTGTAACAGAAAAAGAGGCGGTTGGTCAACAAATTCTCTCTCTATTTCAGATTTGTAGAATTAAAGAATGTATGATCACAAAGGGTCAGAGATGTGATCACTTAGAATTTGTCAATACCATCACTGAGAATTGGTTTATACTCATATTTTTCAAAGACGGAACCATGTTAAACTTGTTTAGGTATATCCAGGCAAACTAAAAACTAAAATATTCTGGTTCTCTAGAAGTTGAGAAATTATAATTTTAAGTGAGTTTTCATGGATACCTCTGGGACTTGGACGCAGAAGAAGTCAGTAGGTACCTCCACGAAAGCTCACTTTGAGATACAGTATACTGCACTGTTTTATGGTGCCAAAAATGATGTATTATTTAAAAATTGCCAGGATATTTCCAGTTGCAAAGTTAGCAAGCACTTGTTGGATAAATCCAGCCGAGCTGTGAATTTCAAGGGGGTGGGAGTCAAAACCTTATTTTTCCTAGCTGATCTCCCCCTTGATGGAGGAGATCAGGCCTAGGGGGGGTTCTGCCTTCTGCCACTCTCCACCCCTTTTCACTTAAATGACATCTAGGTGTCGGAACCACAAATTTCTGGCTGGACGTTAACTCCTGTGAAACCTCTCCTTCCTGGGGTGTGGCGTTGGCAAATTTAAAGTTCCCGATTGACACACACACATCCTGGGGGTACGTTTCTAGCCCCGCTCCCAGGCCTGTCTTTTATTGTCTGCTGTAGACTGTAAGCTCCTTGAGGGCAGAGCCCTCAACCTGATATGTATGTGTGTGTGTGTCTGTCTCTGTGTTTTGTGCAGCATCTGGCACAATGCAGACAATAAATTTTTGACTGAATCGGGTGTTCACTGAACGGATCTATCTGAGGTACAGTCGTGGGGAAGGGTTGTTTCTGTCTTAAAAGCCACTGAACACAGAATGTTGACCATAAAAGATGGGGAGGGCATCCTGTTTCTTCTTCTTCTTCTTCTTCTTCTCTCTCTATCACAGGTTGCCAGCTGATGCGTAGCTGTTTCTGAGTCACTCTTCACACCTGGCTGTGCAGGAAATTGTGGCCGCTGTGGCTTTTCATGGTCCGGTGACAGACATGTTTACCACTCTGTCTCCCTGAGTAGCTGCAACTACACAAAGCTTACATTCTTCTATACCTTCAGGTTCAGCAGCTAAACAGACAGATCGAAATAAACCAAAGAACAATCATTTCGACTAATTTGAGCATCCTATTAAACCTTTGCATCCAATTATTATTAATTGGCAACTCACACAACATATAAACAAAGTTATAACAAGTTAAATTCAGTGTAAAAGACACCTTCTAAAAGCGCTGAGGCTCCTTTAAGAACTTTGACAGCTGCTACGCTAACGGCGCGCTGCCTCGCTGACTGCAATAGTTCCAGGCGCTTAAAGAGAAAGCTGTTTAAATTTCAATGAAGGAAGAATACATGCATTAAAGCATAGTCTCGCACAAAATAAATATTGCTTTAACTTGTAGCTGGAACAAATCCGCTCGCCTTCCTCGCTGTAAAACCCCCTCCCTCCTCTTCTTGTGGGGGATGGGTTTAAAAGGCGGGAAGTTTAAAAGCTGAAAGGAAAAAAGTCAAATCTTCTTTAAAAAGGAACCTCTTGACACGCACACACAAGGGAAGCCAATATTTTACTTTGACTTCCCAATGTCTGAAGTAGCTTTTTTTGGAGATCAGTTTCAAGCTGTCATCTGGGCTTAGATGCGAAGTCCACAAGTCCGGTCCGCGCTGGTCCCCTCTGGTCTGGTCTGGTCATCTTTGATCCGGTCCTCTCCGTCTGGCGGTGTCCGATGCTGCGCAGTGATGAGGGTGACGATGGCGAATGGCCTTACAGAGAGACGTCCTCAATTTAGCATCGAACAGCGCTGTCAGCCTTCCTACCCAAATCGACTCCTTGACCTGGACACAATGGATGGATGGGCTCCTTCAGCATCCCGGAAAGCTCTCGTCCTAGGGTCCATCTGTATGAAAAAGAGACTGACACACACACACACACACAAACACAAACACAAACACATACAAACGGCCAAGCAATCTGCAGCTTATGGCCTTGTTCTCCAGGCGTGATAGTTCTAGAAGTTGTACACTGTGTGCAGATTTCAATGGCACAGGGTAGCGCAGTCCATCTGAGAGTCTCAGAAAAAAAATGTCCTATAAGGCAAATGTCCTGCAGAATGTGGCATTCCACTTCGTGAAACAAGCATATGAACAAGTTCAGCTCGAAACAATGTGTGAGACTTGGCTTCCTTTGAAGTTTGTAACAAAGTAATAATGTTGTGCACTACAGAGCTGTTCTTAAAAAATAGGGAATCTTGCCCTTTGCATGGAGTTCCGTGTGCACAAAGAAAAGAAATTTAAAGGCCATTTTAAATAGGGCAAAAAGATAGTCCTTGTATTCTCCTGTGGTGAATTAGTTGTAAAGAGTCATTAAAATAACAAGTCAATTCATTATCCCTGTATCTTTTGAACTTCCAAAAGCCTATGAAGAAACGTGTGGATTGTGCTGAATGAGCAAGGCCCCTCTAAGTTCCATTGTTAAACCTGCTTTAAGTGTACTTCAAAGACAAAAAGTATCCGCAGGGAACAGGTCACAAATAAGTAGGGGTTTATTTTGATGGTACATGAAAAAAATGTCTGTTTCCTCCCCCTTTCCTTGTCTGAAGCCCACAAGGGAAAGTTTTCAGCAACAAAATTTTTGCCTCTTATTCTTTGACAGAAGTACATAAGATTTGAGTTTGATTCCGAGGGTTTAATTTAAAAAAAATGTTCTGGTTTAGGGGCCGAATCCATTGGTTTCATTAAACAATGGATACCCCCCCTCTCTCTCTCTCTCTCTGGGCACAAAAAAAAAAATGCCGTAAGCCAGCTCGAAGCCTCCTCTCTCCTTTTAAGGTGGCACGGAAAATTGTGTTAGTCTTTTAGCTGGAAATGGGGAAAAACCTTCTCCTGGGTCTCCGGTTATTTAGCAAGTATACAAATAGTCTCTAATTTTGTTGTCCTTAAATTTCTTCAATGTTTGCTTGGGAAAAATTCTTAGGGACCATCACAGGTCAGAGTCATAGACTGGCTTCCCGACTGTCTTTGGATCACTTTATTCCTACGTTATGCACTCATTCCCCTGACTGGTGTGTTCAAAATATAAGCTTTGCCTCCAAGCTTTGTCTAACAGCTTGGGAAATCGTTCTAAAAAAATTTTAACACATTGCTTTTTCATCCCGAAACAGGAGGCGCTTGAGGGGGGATATGATTGAGATGTACAAAATAATGCAGGGTATGAGTAAAGTGGATAGAGGGAAGCTCTTCTCCCTCTCCCAAAATACCAGAACTAGGGGACATACACTCAAATTGAGTGCTGGGAGAGTAAGAACTGACAAAAGAAAATATTTTTTCACCCAGCGCATTGTAAGTCTATGGAACTCCCTGCCACAGGATGTGGTGATGGCATCTGACCTGGATGCCTTCAAAAGGGGATTGGACAGATTCCTAGAGGAAAAGTCCATCACGGGTTACAAACCATGATGGAGATGTGTAATCTCTAGGCTTTAAACCAGGGTACTTCAAGGGCCAGATGCAGGGGAGTGGTATCAGGAGACAGATATCTAGTCTCATGCGCTCCCAAACGCATCTGGTGGGGCCGCTGTGAGATACAGGAAGCTGGACTAGATGGGCCTTTGGCCTGATCCAGCATGGCTCTTCTTCTTATGTTCTTATGAGGCTGGATACGCTGATTTTGGTGGGTAAAATCCCACTCTCTCTTCCCCTGTACTTAAAATAACAGCTTGGCGCTTTTTCTGTTAACGTTTTGATTTGGATATTGGTGGCAGGGAATGGACATCTTTCGTTGGTTCCTGAGAATCTCCTTGTGCTTTAAATTAAATTACCTTGGTTTTCCTCAAAGGTTCTCAGCTGCTTTTGAAACGGAAAAGGGCATTCATTCTACTCTCCATATGATATCTCATGGATATTGCCAGCCGCCAGAGTTGGCGTGGTCTCTGATTCAAATTTTCTGCTCTTGATTGTGAAGAATTTAAAAATAATATCTCTGCCAATCTGTCCGTGCTACACACAATAAACAGTGGCTCCCTTCAAGATCTCTATAGTCAGGCAGTTATCATGGGATGGAAATACCTCCTAAAACACTAAAAAAATGGAATTCAGGGTTGCACACACTGGGCTCCCATCTAGCGCTGCCTGTTTCCTCATCTCTCCTGCAAAATGCTTTTTCATCATGTCGTGTGCCTATATCTGGGCATCTGGACAAGGCACAAACTGTTCTTTCTCGTTCCTATTCATTCATGCCCCCTTTCTTTTCCTCCTTTCTGCTTCACCTCCTTTCTCCATTTTCTTCCTTCTATCTCTCCTTATTTTTCCTTCATTTATTCCTTATTTCCTTCCATCATTTCTCGGGTTCCTTCCTCTGGGTTTGGGTGCAGTTTTAAGGAGTGATGCTGAATCACTTGGTTTTTACTTGGATGCAGCTTGCTGATCGATGTTTAAAACTGCTTGCTGCTTCTTTAGGGCATAGGATTGGCTTTAAAAAAGGAGTGTTTCTTGGGTGTTTTTTTCACCTCCTAAGTTCTACTACGGGACTTGATCTTTTAAGGAATGTTATTCTCAAATGCCTTATGATGTTTTTATTTTAAAATGTCCCTTCGGCTGGTAAATTTTGTTGTGTAACAAGCCAGCCTAATTTACACAAAACATATAGGATGTTGCTTTCTTCTAAAAACATTCTTCCTAATGTCAATATTTCCCCTGGCCTTTTAAAATAGCTGGTGGGGTCTTCGATTTGGTGGAATTTTTTTTATATTAATTAACTAATTGTGTTCTTGCAATTTCATACACCTCTTGCTAGCAGGTCAAAATTGTTTTGTCCTTCTTGAGGGCTGGAATCTTAACTCAGGGTGGTAATGTCCTGCATTCTCTTAGCCAAGAAGGGTTCTTCTTAAAAGTTACATTCGTTCCTGTTTCATTTAATACCAAAGTCATTTTTCCTGGTGGCTAAATTCCAGTTTGCCATGAAGTACATAAAAAAGGGGTGTATGATTTGCTTTGGTTTGTCCCCATTTTAAAAGTTCTTATTCGTGTGCCTGTTACATAATGGGACATCTGGGTCCTGTCTGTGTTGACACTTAGGATCGCTAACCCTGCTTACATTTAATCGTTGCTTATGTCCTCAATCTTCCTTTGTTCAAGAAATTTCATGTCTCCCTGCTACATCATACGCCCTTAAAAGATATCGCTGCCTCTTTGCCCAATTTCGCTCTCCTACAGCCTCTAAAGCATGATTTCCTACTTCCACCACTGATTCCTGGCACTTCTTAATTAAATCGGCCACTCTTTGATGGTCCGCTTCTCCCCATTCAACATTTCCTTTTATTCCATGACGGAATTCCTCTTCACTTTCCTCTTCTTCTTCCTCATCTCTCTTGGGGGCCCTTTCCCTGTTTCTTGCTCATCTTTTGGAGGTTTGCCTGACGGTCCTGGCTGTGGAAGATCTTTTTGTGTGGGGAGATCATCATCTTTTAGAAGGGAAACGGGTGCTGGACCTTGCAAAGGCAAAGCTGCAGGAAGGGGGGCCGCTGGATTCCCAGGAGGGATGACCACTGGATTCCCAAGAGGGATAGCCGCAAGATAAGGAGGTGGTGGGGTGAAGACATCATAATCTTCAAGGCGGCTTTCTAAAGCTGCCTCCTTTTTCTTCAAAGCCAATAGCTTAGCTTGGGGTGGCAACTCTCTACAAAATTGAATCCATGAAGGATTTTTCTTCACATTTCCTTTCCAAACTTCAATATAGAGAATGGGTTCAGGGCAGTTTTTGAGAATTTTTAACCACAGTTGCCTGATGATACTTTCATTAAAAGTCCCCTGGGGTGACCAATCTGCAACACTGGCTACTCAATCTGACATAAAGTCTGCATTCTTTCTCTCTTAATTTTGATCCCAAAGTCATAGTTCCTGATGGCTGAATGCCAATTTAAAAGGAAACAGTCCAAGGGAGATGTTGGCTTGCTGGGACTTTGCCCCATGACTTTTAATTACTGATCTCAAACAATGTTCCTATAAGTTCCCACACACTGCTACTTGACCCGCTCCTGAATTTTTATAAACAATTTCACGCACACACCACTCAATTCCAACAGTGACTCGTTGGGTCGCCCGCAAACGAGAACTGCACTGCTCAGACGTCACTCGGTTACGGAGACTCTAAGCCCCAACCTTCCAATCACTCACACACTCATTGGGTCAGTAGCCACACAAATTGCCCACATTTCAAACCCCCACCCAACCTGTTCTGGAGCCCACTGCCTACTCAGAACCTTATTTCTACTATTCTAAAACTTTGACAGCTGAGAATTTCTTTTGCCGCCGCACACCAAGTGGGTCTCCTGCCCCACTTGAACCCTTGAAATGTTAGAGCACTGCTCTTCTCTTCTCTTCAAAACCACAGAATCGTCGTTCTGTCAACCTTTTACACACTAGGAGGTCACCCCCTAGCCTAGGGATCCCAGAGAATAACTCTCCTTCCCCCCACCAGACCGGTCCCAAACCTTACCAAATTCCTTCAGAAACTCTTCCCCAGCCGGCTTTAGCGATTTCTCCCCGAGCGGTGCCGTCTCCACCACCACGTTGAACGAAAAATTCCCCTTTTCAAAATGGAAAGGTGTGCACTTGGAATTCCTCACTCACCGCTGGCTGTTCGACACCGCTTGGCATGGCCTCTCCCTCCAAAAAGGGAGGGCAATCCCGGATGAGCCCCCAGATGAAGGGATTCCCCCGGGTTACCTTTGCTGCTATTACTTGAGCCGAGAGATGAAAGAATCACGCCAAAGTTCAGGTAACGGAGAAACGCTTTACTTCTTTGCAAAGAGGCTCTCAGCCGAATTGCTTCGGAAAGCTGAGGGCAATTTACATTCAAAAACATACAGGTTTTATAGAAAAAGATCCCCTTTACATCCTGTCTTTATCGCGAACAAACAGGGAAGCATCTGGGCTCAGAAAACGGACAAAACACATCAAAGACAGATCAAAGAGTCACATTGTTAGCACATCGTTTACAAATCATCTTGACAGTTCATTGACACGGGAAGGCATTAGTCTTGCACGACAGCGCCATCCAGCCTTATAATTCCTGGAAGCCCACTGCTGCGCTGTCAGATAAGTTTGACAGTTGGCAGTTTTGTGGCTTGGCAAAACAGGATGCAGGTTCAGGGAGATATGTCGTGCTTTGAGCCACAGTTTGATGTAGGGAGAAGAGGTGAATTAAGGGACACAGTTGAATCAAGGGATAGAACCAATATACTGCCATTTTATCTACAATGACAGCTTATAAAAATATGAGGCATATTTATTAATTACCCCTATCAGGGGAAATTGATATCTAGCTGTAAAAAGCCTAAAGGGGACGAAATTCTCTCACCCCTGCCCGGCCGTGCCTGGCGATGGGAGTTGTAGTCCAGAAGACAAGAATCGCTTCTCCCTCCCCATCCAGAGGTGGGAAAGAGGAGGAGGACCAATTTCGCCTCCCCAGCCCTTATTTCCTGCCTCTCTAGGAATTACGCGAATATTGGCTGCTTTTAACCCTCTCCCAGCCACGCCTCTTTTTGGGAGGGGGGTCTCTTTGGGGTTTGCACGTGTTTGAATTCCTTCAGGAAAGGAAGCCAAACCCTTGGAGGTGCTGGAAAGATAATCCGGTGCCCCATCATTCTGCTTGGCTGACTGATTTCGAAGTGGATGTGAACCTCCTAAGTAATCCATAAAACACTCTCCTGCTTTAAAAACAGAACTTTGAACAGTAGTGGGCGGCATATAAGCTTTAAAATTAATTAATTAATTAATTAATTAATAAAAAAAGTAATTGGGATTTAGACAGTGTGACCCATTTTAAAAAAGCACTCAAAAAGAACCAATTGGAATCAACGCTGGGTAAAAAATCAGGTGTCTGGGATCCATTTTTTTCACCATTGCAAAGCCATAAACTGGAGGATACATGATGATTATTGTGTAATACGTGGATGTGAATGAGATGTGTGGTCTGAGAGTGATTTGGGAAGGATCCCAGGTAAAAATTCCTATGAAAAAAGGAGGATCTGTCAAGATCCGCCTTTCACTTTCTTAATGAAAGAAGGAAGTTGGGGATTAGCCTGGACTCAACTCAAGGAGCCACTTTTGTTTACAGCTGCGACAATAGTTTCCCTTCTGTGTTTGGGATTGAGTGCCGATTGGGATGTTGTCCCCCTTACCACCACCACCACCACCCCAATCCCAGTCTGGCAAAGGTCCTATTACAGAAAACAAAGGACAGGCAGCTATTCAACAGGTGCGGTTGACGTTCCCTGCCCTGGTGGACATTGGTGGAAGGGAGGAAGTCGTTCAAGTATTAATCCTTGTTTCTCCAAGGGGAAATAAAATAACCCTCAGGTGTAGCATCGTTTTCCCACGCTGATTCATATGCAAATCGTGAGCCCTTCTGGAAGGCAGAAGCAGCACCTAGTGGTTCAGCTTTGGAGGTCAACTGAACACCACCCTTAAGAGAAACACACACACACACCTTGGCTGCAGAGGGTCATCAGTCATTAGGGAAGAGCCAATACAGGTGAGCTGGCTGGGGAAGTCCAGGCAGTGTTGGCTGGGAAGCCATTTTAGGTAAGGGCAAGTCACCCCTCCCCCACCTACCAAAGGAAGTTGTTGGGAGAAACTGAGAATCCACAGTGCAGCCTGTTAAAAGTGAGGGCAGGTAGTTCGGATAACAATAACGATAACTAAATGGGCTGTTATTGGAAGAAAAATATTGTAATATATAAGTGGCTTACTATAATTAGGAGCAATATACTGTCCAGAATATTTAAGGCATAATATAAGTTATAAATAGGGAATTAGAAGAGGCATCTTCGATTAGAGCTACAAAGAGCATTGCAAGAAGAAAAGAAAAATCCATTATGAAGGGTGGAAATAACATGATAAATACTGGTGTTCTTATGAAATCAGTCAATGAAAACATTTATTTAATTTCATTTTGAATATTTTTACCCCACCTTTCTCCTTGGAAAAGAACCCAAGGTGGCTTACAATAATGAGGGACAATAGACAGTCCAGAACATTTAAGACATATTCAAGTCAAGAACAGGGAATTATAAGAGGCAGATCAGGTAACATTAGAGCTACAAGGAGAACACGAAAAGCAAAGAAAAATCCATTATGAGGGGTGAAAAGCGACATGGAAAACACTGGTATTCTCATGAAACAGTCAATGCAATCATGAATGACAATCCATTTAAAGTCACATAGAAGAAAGTCCCTTATTAAGGGAAAGTTTGCCTGAAGAGGAAGGTCTTTGCATGCTTCCGGAAAGACAGCAGAGACGGGGCAGTCCTGGCCTCCAGTGGGAGGGAGTTCCAAAGTCTGGGCACAGCAGTTGAGAAGGCCATTTCATGGGTTCTTCTGAGACACTTCCTGATGACCTTAACACCAGATCCGGTTCATACTGTGAGATTCAATCTTTAAGGTAGCTAGCACCCAGGCCATTTTGTGCTTTGTAGGTCAAGGTCAGTACCTTGAATTGTGCCCGGTAAGTGACTGGCAGCCAGTAGAGCTGCTTTAGTTAGGGGGGAAATGTGATCTCTGTAATTAACCACATTCAGCAATCTTGCTGCTACATTCTGGACTGGTGGATATTTCCTGAGACTTTCCACTGGTAGCCCCACAGAGTGCATTATAGTAGTCCAGCCAGGAGGTCACTAGGGCATGTGTCACCATGGCCAGAACAGGTTTCTCTGCTCTGCTACGTACAACAATACAGAAACAGACCACACTAAAATAAAAGTGATTCAAAACCATTATAGAGCACAACCCAAAAGGGGGAGGGGATGAAATGAGAACAGAGAGAAAAGGAGATTTTCACCGTATCACCTCAGGAAGGAGTCCTGCCAGGAGGAGAAAGGAGGACTTCTGCCCTGCCAGGGATTATCAGATGTGCTCTCTCTCCAAACAGTTTCCCACACTCCAGTTATCTGTAAGGCTTCTTCCCTGTGAGGAGTGTGTCTTCTCTAAGATGGTTTGTGAGGTGACTGGAGCTTTTTCCACAATCCAGACTTTTCAATAGCTGCTCAAATGTCTGGGTCTCAAGGTGTGTAGAAAAACAAGTGGAACGAAATAAATTAACTCCTCAGTCCTGAAATTAAAATGGCTTCTCTCCTGTGTGGGTCCTGTGATGCCTAGCAAGGTTTGAAGCCTGACTGAACTTCTTTCCACATTCCAGACATTCAGATGGCTTCTCTCCTGTGTGCATTTTCAAGTGTGTAGTCAGGTCTTTAGAATCACTGAACCTCTTTCCACACTCCAGACATTCAAATGGCTTCTCACCTGTGTGGGTCCTGTGATGGCGTGCAAGGCTACTAGAATCACTGAATCTTTTCCCACATTCCTGACATTCAAATGGCTTCTCGCCTGTATGGGTCCTGTGGTGCTTAGCAAGGCTTCCAGAATCACCAAACCTCTTTCCACACTCCATACATTCAAATGGCTTCTCACCTGTGTGGGTCCTGTGATGGCGTGCAAGGCTTCCAGAATCACTGAACCTTTTCCCACATTCCAGGCATTCAAATGGCTTCTCGCCTGTGTGGGCCCTGTGATGCCTAGCAAGGTTTGAAGCCTGACTGAACTTCTTTCCACATTCCAGACATTCAAATGGCTTCTCTCCTGTGTGCATTCTCAAGTGTGAAGTCAGGTCTTTAGAATAACTAAACCTCTTTCCACATTCCAGGCATTCAGATGGCTTCTCTCCTGTGTGGGACCTATGATGCTTAGCAAGGCTTTGAGAATGACCGAATCTCTTTCCACATTCCAGACATTCAAATGGCTTCTCACCTGTGTGAGTCCTGTGATGGCTAGCAAGGTGTTCAGAACGACTGAACATCTTTCCACATTCCAGACATTCAAATGGCTTCTCTCCTGTGTGTGTTCTCCGGTGTGCCGTCAGTCCTTCAGAACAAGTAAACCTCTTTCCACATTCCAGGCATTCAAATGGCTTCTCTCCTGTGTGGGACCTATGATGCTTAGCAAGGCTTTGAGAATGACCGAATCTCTTTCCACATTCCAGACATTCAAATGGCTTCTCGCCTGTGTGGGTCCTGTGATGCCCAGCAAGGTGTGAAGCCTGACTGAACTTCTTTCCACATTCGAGACATTCAAATGGCTTCTCTTCTGTGTGGGTCCTATGATGCTTAGCAAGGCTTTGAGAATGACCGAATCTCTTTCCACATTCCAGACATTCAAATGGCTTCTCGCCTGTGTGGGTCCTGTGATGGGTAGCAAGGTGTGAAGCCTGACTGAACTTCTTTCCACATTCGAGACATTCAAATGGCTTCTCTTCTGTGTGGGTCCTGTGATGCTTAGCAAGGCTTTGAGAATGACCAAATGTCTTTCCACATTCTAGACATTCAAATGGCTTCTCACCTGTGTGGGTCCTGTGATGGGTAGCAAGGTTTGAAGCCTGAGTGAACTTCTTTCCACATTCGAGACATTCAAATGGCTTCTCTTCTGTGTGGGTCCTGTGATGCTTAGCAAGGCTTTGAGAATGACCAAATGTCTTTCCACATTCTAGACATTCAAATGGCTTCTCACCTGTGTTGGTCCTGTGATGGGTGTTAAGGTTTGAAGCCTGAGTGAACTTCTTTCCACAATCCAGACATTTAAATGGCTTCTCGCCTGTGTGGGTCCTGTGATGCTTAGCAAGGCTTCCAGAATCACTGAATCTCTTTCCACACCCCAGACATTCAAATGGCTTCTCTCCTTGGCGAATTTTCCTATGGAAATGAAGTTTTGATCTGCTAGTCAAAGAATTTCCATTCATGGTGTGCTCACAATTCGTTTCCTCTCCTTCACATATTTTTCCTCTAAGCTTCTTCCTTCTGGTTTGATTCTCAGCACCCTCTTTTGCATCTGAACATTCACCCTCTCTCTCTGGCGCTTGGTGTCCTTCTTTTTGAGTTCTTCTCTACAGGATTTTGCCTGCTAAAAACAGGCAAGATATAAGTGACCACGGAAAACAAAATGCCAAATCCATTAACAGACCCAACAAACTGCCATGGAGGGTTCAGGGGAATGAATCCCAGATCTGGGGGGGGGGTGTTCCACCACCCAGAACATCCTTAGTGAAGAGGCCAATTCCGGCACCAATGAAGATGCTGAGCAAAACCAGGGGATTTATCACACTCCTCCTGTAACAGTATGTGAGGGAAATTTGTGGTGGGAAAACCCATGTGGGTTCCAGCATCAGAAGTGAATACAATTTATTCCATAGCCTTTATATGTTTTTATATCATTTTGGATCTAACTCACAGAAAGTTGCACTGGGTCTTCCCTTCTCTTCCAAAGGAATTTATGGTGCTTCTGGTTACCTTCGAAGCAACCACTCAGGTGGTCTTGGTTATTTGGAAGGAACATTGCTTCTCATCCCCAGGAAATATCAGATGCATATCTATAGTTTGAGATACAGAGAGTTTCACAGTAATATCTGTGAAGAATCCTGGGATTATATCACTCCATGTCAGGAGATGATGATCAGTGTATAAAGGAGGGGAAGAGCCCTTCCTGAGTGCCTCCCCCATCTTGGAAGGATCATAGAATCACAGAGTTGGAACAGTCCGCAAGGGCCATCTACTCCACACACCCTGCTATGCAGGAACCCCCATCACAGTATTTCCGACAGATGGCCATCCTGCCTCTGCTTAAAAACCTCCAAAGAAGGAGACTCCACCAGCCTTTGTGGCAACATATTCCACTGGCGAACAGCTCTAACCGTCAGGAAATTCTTCCTGATGTTCAAGTGGAATCTCTTTTCCTGCTGTTTGGAACCATTGCCCCGCGTCCTCGTCTCTGAAGCCATGGGAAATAAACCTGTTACCTCTTCAATATGACATCCATTTAAATATTTAAACATAGCTATCATATCCCCTCTCAGTCTTCTTTTTGAAAGGCTAAACATTCCCAGTTCCCTAAGCCGTTCCTCATAAGACATTTCCTCCAGATCCTCAACCATCCTGGTCGCCCTCCTCTGCACCCGCTCGAGGTTGTCTATATCCTTTTAAAACACAGAACAGGACCCAGTACTCCAGGTGGGGTCTGACCAGAGCAGAATAGAATGGCACTATCACTTCCCTTGATCTAGACATGATGCTTCTGTTGATGCAACCAAGAATCGCATTGGCTTTCCTGGCCGCCGCATCACACTGCTGACTCATGTTCAATTTGTGGTCCACCAAGACCCCCAAATCCCTTTCACAGCTACTATTCTCCAGCCAAGTATCTCCCATCCTATATTTGTGCAATTCATTTTTTTTTACCTAGATGTAGCACCTTACATTTCCCTCTGTTGAACTCCGTTCTGTTAGCTTTGGCCCAGCACTCTAATCTGTCAAGGTCCTTTTGGATTATCATCCCATCCTCTAGGGCAGTGATGTCAAACCTATGGCACAGGTGCTAAAGATGGCACTCAGAGCCCTTTCTGTGGACCCCTGACATCACTCCTTCATAGCCACCTTTATACAGGTTAAATTACTGTATTGGCACTTTGCAAAAAAAAAAAAAATACTGGGTTTTGAATTGCAGTTTGAGCAGTAGGTCTCTAAAAGTTTAGCCATCACTGCTCTAGGGAATTAGCAACCCTTCCCAATTTGGTATCATCTGCAAATTTAATTAGCATACTCTCTATTCCTTCCTCCAAGTCATTATTAAAGATATTGAACAGCACTGGACCCAGAACAGAATCTTGGAGCACCCCAAGGGGAGAAGGAGGGAAGGCCAGGAACCAAAGGAAAGGCAACCCCCACTTTCGGAATAATGAGAAACAGGAGGAGGAGAAGAGGCAGGCGAGGAACCTTCCTAGTAGCTCAGTTAGCACTAAGGGGGGGGGATAGGAAGAGAAACCAACCCACAAACTCACAGGAACCAGTTATGCTCCTTTAATGACTCTTGGGTTCCCCTTGGACCCCCCACTTGTTTATGGTTTCCCCAGTCACTCCCTTCAAGGACATTTTGATGGCTGAACTGGGCGAGGAGGGGTGTAAGAGACGGGGGGGCGGTGGGAGAATCAATGGACACCCCCAAAGCCCTCTTTCCGATCCCTCTCTCAAAGGCCCTCCCTGGTGACCTGGAGGACGAAGGACACCCCCCAAAACCCCCCACTGATCAGTTTTTGCCCCCCCCTGGCTGCGCCCCCCCAGGCCCTTCCTGTTGGAATGGTTCCCTTGATGGACCCCATTCAGGCAGGAACAAACCTCAGCAGAGGCGCTGCTTTTTTAGCTCGGGGGTAACGGGGACCCCCCGTTTCCAGTCCAGTTCCTTTCCTCCTCCTCCTCCCTCCTGGAAAAGTAACGCCCGTTCCCTTTCAGACCAACGCCCCAGCTCTCATGGGGGGGGGGCTGGGAGGGCCAAGACGGGACCCACAGGATGGAAGGGGGGCTTTTCCAACCTTTTCTGTTCCTTCCCTCCCTCCTCCTTCCACTCCATCACCCAGAGAACCCCCAGCCAGCAATGACCATGGGAGTTGTAGTCCAAAGAGACGATTCTCCCGCCAGAAAACTTGGGGAAAATTGATATCTAGAGGTAAAAAGCTTAAAGGAGGCGAAATTCTCTCACCCCTCCCCAGCCATGCCTGGCGATGGGAGTTGTAGTCCAGAAGAGGCGGCGGCGCGCTTCTCCCTCCCCATCCAGAGGCGGGAAAGAGGAGGAGGAGGAGGAGCAATTTCGCCTCCCCAGCCCCTATTTCCTTTCTCTCTAGGAGTTTCCCAAAGCTCGGCTGCTTTTAACCCTCTCCCAGCCATGCCTCTTTTTGGGATTGGGGTGTCTTTCGGGTTTGCACGTGTTTGAATTCCTTCAGGAAAGGAAGCGAAGCCCTTGCAGGTGCTGGAAAGATAACTTGATTTTGGAGTGGATGTGAACATAAGTAATCCATAAAACACTCTCCTGCGTTAAAGCTTCTTTAGACAGTGTGACCCATTTTAAAAAAAGCCCCCAAAGAGAAAAAAAGGACCAGGAATTAGAATCATGGCTGGGTGGGAAGGGACCTTGGAGGTCTCGGGTGTTTTTGGCCCAGTTATCCAACTTTGTCAGGCCCCATCATTCTACTTGGCCCTCTGATTTGGAGTGGATGTGAGAACACGTGTAGCATCCTTTCCCCACCCTGATTCATATGCAAATCTTGAGCCATTCTGGGAGGCAGGAGAGGCACCAAGTCGGCCAGGTATGGAGGTTAATTGAACACCACCCTTAAGAAAGAAAAAAATCATCATCTGAGCAGGATAGACCCCCCCCCAATTGGCTGTAGAAGGACATCAGTCCTTAGGGAAGAGCCGATACAGGTCTCCTGGCTGGGGAAGTCCAAGTAGTGTTGGCCATGAAGCCGGAGAAGGCATTTTAGGGAAGGGCAAGTCACCACCAGCAGCAGCAGCAGCATCCGGTGTAAAAAAATAAAATAAAGGGATGGTATTGACAGAAACAGTGAACATAAGAACCTAAGAAGAGCCATCATGCTGGATCAGGCCAAAGGCCCATCTAGTCCAGCTTCCTGTATCTCCCAGAGGCCCCACCGGATGCGTTTGAGAGCGCATGAGACTAGATATCTGTCTCCTGATACCACTCCCCTGCATCTGGCCCTTGAAGTACCCCAGTTTTAAGCCTGGAGATGACATATCTCCCCATCATGATTTGTCACCTGGGACGGACTTTTCCTCCTCCATGAATCTGTCCAATCCCCTTTTGAAGGTATCCAGGCCAGATGCCATCACCACATCCTGTGGGAGGGAGTTCCACAGACTAACAACACGCTGGGTGAAAAAAATATTTTCTTTTGTCTGTTCTCACTCTACCAACCCTCAATTTGAGTGGATATCCCCTAGTTCTGGTACAGTGGTACCTTGTATAAAGGAATTAATTCGTTCCAAATGAAATTATGTTAAGCAAATTTTCCTTTATACAAATTTCCCATAGGAATGCATTGAAACAGAGTGATCCCATTTTTATGTTGTACGGATTCTCCCCATAGGGGATTATGTTAAGCAAATTTCCCCTATCTCCAGAATTTTTTATGTTGTACAAATTTTATGTTATACAAGCTGTTTGTTATACAAGGGACCACTGTATTTTGTGAAAGGGAGAAGAGCATCCTTCTATATCCACTTTACTCATGCCTCTTGCCTCGTCCTTCTGCAAGGCTTCAAGCAGCCGGGCAGCGCTAGAAGTCAGGTGTAAAAAAGAAGCAGAACAGCTGGCAACAGAGGCCAGGGTGGGACGTCTGGCCCTTCCTCACCCATCTTCCTCCTCCTGCCCGCCTCCCCTCCCCGCCTCTGGCTTCCCTCCCTTCCCAAGGTTCCTCCGGCTGTCTTTAGAGGATGCCATCGGCTGCTTCCTGATCGATTTCGGGCTCTTTGGATTCCTGCAGGCCTTTCTCAGTGGCCCAGTCTCCCTCTGTGCACCCCATAATAAGCCCTTTTGCTTATTGCTGACTTGTTTCCCTGTTTTTTTTTGTCTTTAGCTTTTCCAGGGTCTGGAGGGAAAGCCAAGTCAGAGGTAAAGAGTCCCAAGGGCCTTGCGAGGCTCCCGCCCGGGGGTGATTCCTCCTGTATTTTGGCAAGGGATCGTGTTTTGAACTAGCTCAAGAAACACAGGATCACAAGGGGAGGTTGTGTGTGTGTGGGGGGGACAGAGCAGTGGGCCATCCCAGAAGAACAAGGGATCAGTCTGAGACCCAGACCCGGCGGAAGAACCTGGTCATTCCTTACATGGCTGGAGTGTCGGAGAAGCTTAAAAGGATTTTTGGCAAACACCACATCCCTGTTTATTTCAAACCCACAAACACACTAAGGCAGAGACTTGTCCACCCAAAGGATCCGATACCAAACCATAAAAGGAGCAATATAGTATATGCGGTCCAATGCAGGGAGGAGTGTTCAGACCTCTCCATTGGAGAAACTAAACAGCCATTAAACAGAAGGATGGCCCAACATAGGAGGGGCAACAGCTCAGGACCAGAATCAGCAGTACACCTCCATTTGAAGGAGAAAGGGCACTCTTTTAAAGATGAGGATGTACACATATTAGACAAAGAAGAGAGGTGGTTTGAGAGAGGGGTAAGGGAAGCCATTCATGTGAGCATTGAAAACCCCTCCCTCAAAAGAGGTGGTGGGCTCCGGCATAGTCTATCTGCTACTTATCAGGCTGTGCTTTCCGAAGTACCCAGACAAATAAAAAAGCCTTCACCACCAAGGCCATAGCTAACAACCCATTCTTTATAGGTTTCAGCACCTTAGGCCATTGTTCACCTTAAGGCTATGGATACTGTCTCCTTAACGAGCCTATTCAGGCCATTGTTCATCTTATAAGCTTATCAAAGCTGACTATAAGAAGGAGGTTTTGCACCAGCTGTATTCAGACCCATGAAGCTGTTTGGATGAACAGCGAAACGTTTCTATCTCTCAAAAAAGAAGTCCAGTAGCCATGACTCAACTTCCAGGTAAACTCACCTGGATGACTGAGAATCTTCACAGAGGTATATAGACATTTACCAGGATTATTTGATCCAAGGCATATTTAAAAAGGAAGGCCTGAGCCAGAGGAGGTTTTGTTGGTAATTGTTTGACCGGGATATTGAGGGTCGATTTTATTAAACAACAGAGTCCTGCTTTATAACACCCTTTTCTATGGATCCTATAAGCTGGCAAACAAAATGTTTGAAAACCTGGCAAGTGGATTTCTCTAGGGGTCCATGTTTCTTGAAGGCATATGATGTCAAAGGTACTTAGGTACTCAATCCGGTCCAGGTTGGATGCCTTCCTTTCCAGTTGCAAAGTTAGCAAGCGCTTGTTGGATAAATCCAGCCTAGCTGTGAATTTCAAGGGGTTGGGAGTCAAAACCTTATTTTTCCAAGCTGATTCCCCCCCCCCCTTGACGGAGGAGATAAGGCCAAGGGGGGATTTTCCCTTCCGCTACTCCCCAACCCTTTTCACTTAAATGAGATCTGGTGTCAGAACCACAAATTTCTGGCTGGACGTTAACTCCTGCGAAAGCTCTCCTTCCTGGGGTGTCGCGTTGGCAACGTTAAAATCCCCGATTGACACACACACACCCTGGGGGTACGTTTGTAGCCCCGCTCCCAGGCCTGTCTTTTTTGTCTACTGTATACTGTAAGCTCCTTGAGGACAGAGCCCTCAACCTGATATGTATGTGTGTGTGTGTGTGTGTCTGTGTTTTATGCAGCATCTGGCACAATGTAGATAATAAATTTTTGACAGAATCGGGTGTTCACAAAACGGATCTGAGGTACATTCATGGGGAATGGTTGTTTCTGGCTTAAAAGCCACTGAACACAGAATGTTGACCATCAAAGATGGGGAGGGACTCCTGTTTCTTCTTCTTCTTCTCTCTCTCTACCACAGGTTGCCAGCTCCTGCTTAGCTGTTTCTGAGTGCACTCTTCACACCTGGCTGTGCAGGACATTGTGGCCGCTGTGGTTTTTCATGGTCTGGTGACAGACATGGTTGTCGTGAGAGCCCAGAAAATGTGCAGGTGGAAAAGGGGACCCTTTAAAGTCTTCTTGCTGGGGCTTGCTTCTGGGCCAGGATTATCCACTGGGGATCGGTTCCAGCCATGAAAAATTCCACACACCAAAATGGGCCTTGCTTCTGGGTTTTAGCTGCCAACCGTGGATAACTGAAGTGGGTGCAAGGAGAATGGGACAGGAATGGCTGTAACAAGAGTTACAGCTTGCCTAAAGGTGGCTATGGATTGGTGAGGGAGGTAAATTTGTTTAATCTTTTCTGTATTTAAATGTGTGCCCTGCCATGATTAGGTAGTTAGTTGTGATTCTTTCCTTCGACTTCAGAGGGGAAAGCTGCCCCCTTCCTGTATTTCGAGCTGAAAATAAACAAACGATTATTGGATCTCTGCTTGTCTCCTGGGTGCTCCTGCCTAGAAGAGGGTAGGTGATGGTTTAATCCAGGCCTCCCCTGAAACCCTTCTGACTTCTAAACCATTCATTTAAAATATTTCAAATTCTGTTACACATCTACATTTACTTGTTTGTTTATATTGAATATTTTTACCCCACCTTTCTCCTTGGAAAGGACCCAAGGTGGCTTACATTAATGAGGGACAATATAGAATTCGGAACATTTTAAGATATATGTTACAAACAGAGAATTAGAAGAGCCATCTTAGATTAGAGCTACAAAGACATGCAAGAAGAAAATCAAAGTCCATTATGAGGGGTGGAAAGTAACATGCAGCGCAGAGAGAAACTGCTTGTTCCCTGAGCTCCTTGTGCTCTAACGATGCCAGCCAATTAGTCTAGCGAAACTTCAGGAATAAAAACCTCCAGAACATGGCCAAACGGCACAGAAAACTTGGAACAGCTATAAAATGGAAAACACTGGTGTTCTCAGGAAACAGTCAATGCCATCATGTATGTTAATCCATGTAAAGTCACGTAGTAGGAAGTCCATTATTAAGGGAAAGTTTGCCTGAAGAGGAAGGTCTTTGCCTGCTTCTGGAAAGACAACAGAGACGGGGCAGTCCTGGCCTCCAGTGGGAGGGAGTTCCAAAGTCTGGACACAGCAGCCAAGAAGGCCCTTTCATGTGTTCTTCTGAGACGCTCCTGTGAAGGTGGTGGGATGGAGAGAAAGGCTTCTCCTGATGACTTTAGCACCCGAGCGAATTCATACTGTGAGATTCGATATTTGAGACAGCTAGGAGGTCATATGCTCCTTTGTAGGTCAAGGTCAGCCCCTTGAATTGTGCCCGGTAGGTGACTGGCAGCCAGTGGAACTGCTTTAGTAAGGGGTGTCACGTGATCTCTGTAATTAAGCACATTCTGGCTGCTGCGTTCTGGACCCATGGAAGTTCTGGACCCCACATAGAGTGCATTGCAGAAGTCCAGCTGGGAGGTCACTAGGGCATGTGTCACCATGGCCAGAGGAGGTTTCTCTGCTCTGCTCCTTACAACAATACAGAAACAGATCACACTAAAATAAAAACCATACAAAGCAATTACAGAGAACAACCCAAATGTGGAGGGGATGAAATAGGAACAGAGAGAAAAAGGGCATTTTCACCAGATCACCTCAGGAAGGAGTCCCGCCAGGGGGAGAAAGGAGGACTTCTGCCCTGCCGGGGATTATCAGATGTGTTCTCTGTCCCACACTCCAGTTACCTGGAAGGCTCCTTCCCTGTGAGGAGGGTGTCTTATCTAAGAAGGTTTGTGAGGCGACTGAAAATGTTTCTGCACTCAAGACTGTTCAATAGCTTCTCAAATCTGTGGGTCCTAAGGTGTGTAGAAAGTCAACTAGAATGACAGAAATTCACTCCTCAGTCCTGAAATTCAAACGGCTTCTTTCCTGTGTGGGTTCTGTGATGCTTAGCAAGGCTTTGAGAATGACGGAACTTCTTTCCACACTCCAGACATTGAAATGGCTTCTCGCCTGTGTGGATCCTGTGATGGAAAGCAAGGATTGAAGCCTGACTGAATTTCTTTCCACATTCCAGACATTCAAATGGCGTCTCACCTGTGTGGGTCCTGTGATGGCATGCAAGGTGTTGAGAACGACTGAACCTCTTTCCACATTCCAGACATTGAAATGGCTTCTGGCCTGTGTGGGTCCTGTGATGTCTAGCAAGGCTTCCAGAATCAATGAACCTCTTGCCACACTCCAGACATTCAAATGGTTTATCGCCTGTGTGCGTTCTCAAATGTGTAGTTAGGTATTTCGAAGAACTAAACCTCTTTCCACATTCCAGACATTCAAATGGTTTTTCGCCTGTGTGGGTCCTGTGATGGGTAGTGAGGTTTGAAGCCTGACTGAACTTCTTCCCACATTCAAGACATTCAAATGGCTTCTCTCCTGTGTGTGTTCTCAGGTGTGTAGTCAGGTCTTTAGAACTAAACCTCTTTCCACATTCCAGACATTCGAATGGCTTCTCGCCTGTGTGGGTCCTTTGATGGGTAGCAAGGTTTGAAGCCTGACTGAACTTTTTTCCACATTCAAGACATTCAAATGGCTTCTCTCCGGTGTGGGTCATATGATGCATAGCAAGGCTATGAGAATGACTGAACCTCTTTCCACATTCCAGACATTGAAATGGCTTCTCTCCTGTGTGGGTCCTATGATGCCTAGCAAGGTGTTGAGAATGACTGAATCTCTTTCCACAATCCAGACATTCAAATGGCTTCTGTCCTGTGTGTGTTCTCAAATGTGTAGTTAGGTATTTCGAAGAACTAAACCTCTTTCCACATTCCAGACATTCAAATGGTTTTTCGCCTGTGTGGGTCCTGTGATGGGTAGTGAGGTTTGAAGCCTGACTGAACTTCTTTCCACATTCCAGGCATTCAAATGGCTTCTCTCCTGTGTGGGTCCTATGATGCCTAGCAAGGTTTTGAGAATGACTGAATCTCTTTGCACAATCCAGACATTCAAATGGCTTCTGTCCTGTGTGTGTTCTCAGGTGTGTAGTTAAGTCTCTAGAACTAAGCCTCTTTCCACACTCCAGACATTCAAATCCTTTCTCTCCTTGGTTAAATTTCCTATGGAAATGAAGTTTTGATCTGCTAATAAAAGATTTTCCATACATGGTGTGCTCATCATTCCTTCCCTCCCCTTTGGATATTTACTGAACCACCTGGTCTTCCTCCTGACAAGTAATAGATTTGTCCATCTTTTCGTTTGTATGTTTTCCTCTAAGCTTCTTCCTTCTGGTTTGATTCTCAGCACCCTCTTTTGCCTCCGAACATTCAACCTCTTCCTCTGGCTTTTGGTGTCTTCCTTTCTGATTTCTTTTCTACAGGAATTTACCTGCTAAAACGAGCAAGATATAAGTGACCATGGAAAACAAAATATCAAATCCAGTAACAGACCCAGCAAACGGCCATGGAGGGTTCAGGGAAATGAAACCCAGCTCTAGGTGGGTCCCACCTCCCCCAGCATCATCAGTGAGGTGCACAATTTTGGCACCAATGAAGATGCTGAGGAAAACCAGGTGATTTATCACACTCCTCCTGTAACAGTCTGTGAGGGAAATTTGTGCTGGGAAAACTCATGTGGGTTCCAGCATAAGAACTGGATACAAATTATTCCATAGCCTTCATGTCTTTTTATATCATTTTGGATCTAACTCATGGAAAGTGGCACTGGGTGGTCATTCCTCTTCGAAAGGAATTTCTGGTTACCTTCAAAGCAACCACTCAGGTGGTCTTGGTTATTTGGAATGAACTTTGATTCTCATCCCCAGGAAATACCAGATGCACATATACAGTTTGAGATCCAGAGAGCTTCGCAGTAAGATCCATGAAGAATCCTGGGGTGGTTATCACTCCACGGTAGGCAGTGATGTCCAGATGTAGAAAGGAGGGGAAGAGCCCTTCCTGAGTGCTGCCCCCCTCTTGGAAGGGGGAGGCCAGGAACCAAAGGAAAGGCAAACAGCCCTGATTGGGAATAATGAGAAATTTGGGGGGGGGGGGGAGTCAGGAGGAGGGGAAGAGGCAGGCCAGGAACCTTCCTAGTAGCGCAGTTAGCACTAAGGACGGAATAGAAAGAGAAACCAACCCACAAACTCACAGGAACCAGTTATGATCCCTTAATGGCTCTTGGGTTCCCCCTGGACCCCCCCCCCCGAAACTGGCTTCTGGTTTCCCCAGTCACTCCCTCCAAGGACATTTTGATGGCTGAACTGGGCAAGGAGGGGTGTACGAGATTGGGGGCGGTGGGAGAATCAATGGACACCCCCAAAAAGGCCCTTCCTGTGACCTGGAGGGTTCAGTTTCTTTTAGGCTTCTGGAGGAAGGACCCCCGTTTCCAGTCCCGTTCCTTTCCTCCTCCTCCTCCCTCCGGGAAAAGTAACGCCCGTTCATTTTTAGATCAACGCCCCAGCTCTCATGGGAGGGGCTGGGAGGGCCAAGACGGGGCCCACAGGATGGAGGGGGGGCTTTTCCATCCTCTTCTGTTCCTTCCCTCCATCCTCCCTCCACTCCATCACCCAGAATCCCCCCCAGCCAGCACTGACCATGGGAGTTGTAGTCCAAAGAGACGATTCTCCCGCCGGAAAACCTGGGAAAATTGATATCTAGAGGTAAAAAGCCTAAAGGAGGCGAAATTCTCTCACCCCTGCCCGGCCATGCCTGGCGATGGGAGTTGTAGTCCAGAAGAGGCGGTGGCGCGCTTCTCCCTCCCCATCCAGAGGCGGGAAAGAGGAGGAGGTGGAGGACCAATTTCGCCTCCCCAGCCCTTATTTCCTTCCTCTCTAGGAATTTCCCCCAGCTCGGCTGCTTTTAACCATCTCCCAGCCATGCCTCTTTTTGGGATTGGGGTGACTTTGAGGTTTGCACGTGTTTGAATTCCTTCAGGAAAGGAAGCCAAGCCCTTGCAGGTGCTGGAAAGATAATCCGGTGCCCCATCATTCCGCTGGGCTGTCTGATTTCGGAGTGGATGTGGTCCTGAGAAATCCATAAAATACTCTCCTACCTGAAAAGCTTCTTGGGATTTAGACAGTGTGACCCATTTTAAAAAAGCACCCAAAAGAGGAAAAAAAGGACCAGGAATTGGAATCATGGCTGGGTCGGAAGGGACCTCGGAGGTCTCAGGTGTTTTTGGCCAAGTTATCCATGTTTGTCTGCCCCCATCATTCCGCTTGGCCCTCTGATTCGGAGTGGAGGTGAGAACACGTGCAGCATATTTTTCCCACGATAATTCATATGCAGACCTTGAGCCATTCTGGGAGGCAGGAGAAGCACCCAGTGGGCCGGCTATGGAGGTCAATTGAACACCACCCTTAAGAAGAAAGAAAAATCATCTGAGCAGGATAGACCCCCCCCCCATTGGGTGTAGAAGGACATCAGTCCTTAGGGAAGAGCCAATACAGGTCTCTTGGCTGGGGAAGTCCCGGTAGTGTTGGTCGTGAAGCCGCAGAAAGCATTTTAGGGAAGGGCAAGTCACCAGCACCAGCACCAGCACCAGGCATAAAAAGGGTTAAAATAAAGGGAAGGTATTGGCAGAAACAGTGAGAATCCACAGAGCGGCCATGTCAAGTGAGGGCAAGTGGTACGGATTAAAATTACGATATCTAAATGGGATGTTATTGGAAGGAAAATCTTGTAATAAATAAATCAAAACGGCTGGAAAAAGAAGCCCATTTGCCCGGAATCCGCTTCCAGATTCGGCCCGGCTGTCACCAGCGCCCTTATTCAAAATGGCCGCATCGCCTTCGCTTCCCATTTTTGGGGGAGGAGAGAAAATGGCGACGCGGAGGAAGTTGCCCTTGTCCGACATGGCGACCTCGGCGTCGCGACCTTCCTGCCTCCTCCCTTCTCAGGGCACTTGCCTTGGCGTCGAGTCGTTCTCCGAACGTTACAGTCCCGGGACGGCCCCTCGCGGGCGCCGATTGGACAAGAGGAATGGCACCTCCGCGCTCTGATTGGCCAGAGGCAGAGGCATACGGAACCGTGTGGTTTCCCCAGTGGGTCTCCACGTGGGTGGGGAGAAAAGAAGAGAAGGAGTGAGAGAGTTGGGGTTTGTTTGTTTTTTGGTGGTGGGGGGGCGCGTTTCTTTTTGGGGGGTGGTCGCCATGGAGGGGGAGAAGGACAAGAAAGCATCGGACCCTGTCCCGGCTAAGAAAAAGGTGAGATGGAGGAACGGGGGTGGGGGAGGAAAAATACTCTTCTTTTTTTTTTGGACTACACTTCCCAATCGGCTAGAGGATTCTGGGATTTGTAGTCCAGCCAAGTAACTTTCCCAGGCTGAGCGACGAGGAGGTGTGTGTTTGTGTGTTTGCCTGCCCGCCTGGAATAGCATTTTTACGCTTGAACGCTTCTTCTGGACTACAGGTCCCATAACCCCCCCCACACACACACACACACATACACGAGGCGCCCTTCTAAGCGGCGTGGACAAAGCAGAGATGGGAGGAACGGACATCTCCATTCCCCCACCCGCCCACGACTCACAAAGCCAATGTGGAAGAGCGTGGTGTCCCTGAGTCCAACACACACACACACACACGCCCCAAGTTGGCCAAAGGGACCCAAGGATCTGAGTTCACAGGAGCGCAGAAACTCAAAGTGAGGGCTGGGAGAGTGAGAACAGGCAAAAGAAAATAATTTTTTTACTCAGCGTGTTGTTAGTCTGTGGAACTCCCTGCCCCAGGAGGGGTGATGGCATCTGGCCTGGATGCCTTCCAAAGGGGATTGGACAGATTCCTGGAGGAAAAGTCCATCACAGGTGACAAACCGTGATGGAGACGTGTCATCTCCAGGCTTAAAACCGGGGCACTTCAAGGGCCAAATGCAGGGGAGTTGGCATCAGGAGACAGAGATCTAGTCTCATGTGCTCTCAAATGCATCTGGTGGGGCCACTATGAGATACAGGAAGCTGGACTAGATGGGCCTTTGGCCTGATACAGCAGGGCTCTTCTTACTATGTTCTTATAGCTGTTGTGAGTTTTTTTGGGCTGTTTGGCCATGTTCTTGAAGTTGTTCTTCCTGATGTTTTGCTAGTGTTGGTGGCCGGCATCTTCAGAGGGCAGGAGCTCAGGGAGCTAGGAGTTCTCTCTGTGCTCACTCTCTATTCCAGAGCACAGATAAAACTCCTAGTTCCTTGAGCTCCTTGCCCTCTAAAGATGCCGTCATCACAGAGTCTGGCAAAAGGTCAGGAAGAAAAACTTCCAGAACACAGCCAAGCAGCCCCAAAAACTCACAACAGCTATCAGATTCTGGCCGTGAAAGCCTTAGAGAATACATTATGAAACACACACTTCCTGACTGCCAGTATTTGTTATTGATTTTATTATTGACTATTTTTCTCCTTGGGAAAGGACCCAAGGCGGCTTTACAGTAATGAGGGACAAGATGCAGTCCAGTACATTTAAGACATATTCAAGTTTCAGAACAGGAAATTGAAGGGCATCTTACAACAATAAGAGACAACGTTAAAGCTACAAAGAGAACGCGAGCCATTAGAGAAAAAGAGTAAACATTCCATTATGAGGGATGGTGATAACTTTGAAAACATTGGTGCATTTTTGAAGTCAGCCAATGCAGTCCTGTATGGTGGACCATCTAAAAGGGGCAATGGTTTCAAATTACAGGAAAAGAGATTCCATTTGAACATTAGGAAGAACTTCATGACAGTCAGAGCTGTTCGGCAGTGGAAGATGCTGCCCCAAAGGAGGGTGGTGGAGTCTCTTTCTTTGGAGGTTTTTTAAGCAGAGGCTGGATGGCCATCTGTCGGAAATCCTGTGATGGGGTTCCTGCATGGCAGGGGGTTGGACTGGATGGCTCTTGATGTCTCTTCCAACTCTAGGATTCTATGATTCTAAGTTGTGAGGGGTGGAAACTAACATTGAAAACATCCCTGTCAATACAATCGCACAGTAATGGTAGACTCTCAGGAGGAGATACATTCAGACTCACTCCTTGACTCTCCCTGGCTCCTTTCCTTCAGCCTTTTTGCAGGGACTTGCTAAAAAAAATGCATTCCAATGGGTGACACCCAGCATCTAGAGAAGGCTGAAAACACGGATCCACCCCTCCCACACCCCATTGTGGAAATCAGGTCTTTGGTCGTTCTTGCTGTGCCTTGTCCATCTGACTGGCAAAAGCAGGGTCCTGCCCCCAGCCTCACAATGAAATTCCTCTACCTTCCACGGGGTGTGTGGGACACCCTCCCCCCCTTATTCTAGGTGTGACGGAACTCGGGGGCATAGCTAGCCGAGAATTACCCACGCGCCTGTGGGTTCTTTTAAAACAAAACAAATAGTCTGAGAGCAACAATTTAATGAAATCCTTTTTGTTCACTATTCTAAGTTACAAAACTGGAAAAAAATAGCTCATAAAATCAATGAAAAAAATATAAAAATGCTTATCAGATACAATCATATATTATTGGCTGAAAAATAATAAAGCTTATGATATTCACACAAGCTTAATACTATGAAAAATACAAGCCTAAACTGGCTAGGTCTAAATCTAATTGACTACATCTTGAAGCTGAACAAAAAGCAAGAACTTCCCACATACTTAAGTACAAACGTCTCTTCTCCCAGATCCGAGAAGTTTCTGTACATCACGTGAACTAATTGACCAATGGAAGCTGTCTAATTTTCTCTAACTTGGTTTATTAGGTCTGGACTGTTACATTCCATAGATAAGGGTCTAGCGAGAAAGCTGTAAATATGCAGTTAATATTGAGCCTTATAAATCGCGCCGTATCCCATCGTGCTAATTTCCTTCCATGCTGTGTCCCATCACCCTAATTCCCTTACTCTAGGCCTGACCTTGCTTACCTTCTGAAATGGGCCTTCTAGGGTGGTGTGTGTGTGTTACCCACAAACAATTCTACATTGCAATGGGTTAAGCTTTTGCAGGGTTCAAAGACAGATTGATAGATAGGCTGACACCGGGTTGTCAGATTCTGAGAAAGATTTAATTTACGAATGTACATTCGGGTGCTTCTGTTCAGAAGGACAATTTTCATGACAGATCCCAGCCTTCTTATACCCTGTTAGGACTAGGACACGTTATCATTCCCAGACTGTCCATTACCTGAACTATTTGCACATATTCTTAGTTAAGAAAGCAGAAAACAGTTATTTTCTAATATAGCAAACTTATGGGAAGAAAAGACCGTTTGTGGTCAGAGAAGGGAAGTTACTCCAAGAGGCCTCGGTAATTTACCAGAAAGGGACTCTTAACACACATCTTCCCGTACAAATACACGTAAGCTTTAAGAGCCTCTATACTACAATATAATATATGATGAATTATAAATTTCTTATTGCCAGTGGTTGTGTGTGTGTGTGTGTGTGTGTGTGTGTGTGTGTGTGTGTGTGTGTGTGTGTGTGTGTGTGTGTGTGTGTCTGTCTGTCTGTCTGTCTGTCTCTCTCTCTCTCTCTCTCTCTCTCTCTCTGTGTGTGTGTGTGTGTGTGTGTGTGTGTGTGTGTGTGTGTGTGTGTGTCCAGGAAACAGATGGTGGGATGGGCTTTTTTCATCTTCTCTCTTCCTGTATTTGTCGGCCGCCTTCCATTTCATCTCCTTTGAGCAGGATTTGAACTCGGGGCCCTCGAAGGCCCTGCTGCTGCCTATGGCCCTTCTGCCGCTCCCAGCAGCAAAACGAGAGAGGCTGGGCCAAGAGAGGGTGGCGGTGGGGTGTAAAAGGCTTTGATCGGCCCCGCCTTGCTGACCCTGACCTCTTCCACTCCTCCCAACCCCTCTTTTCCCCAGAGGAAGCCGCCACAGAGATACTGGGAGGGTGCCACGGGACTGGCCCGGGAGCCCACGGCGGCCACCTCTACAGAGACGAAGAAGCCGCGGAAAGATGGGCGCCCTTGGAGGAAGAAAACGGAGCCCGGCAGCAAGGACAGGATCTCGGGAGTAAGGAGGGGAGAGGGATTTGGGGAGGGACAGAACTGGCCACTGGATTGGGGGTGGGTGGGGTGCAAAGTTTGGGGGCAACCCCCCCCCAACAGCCTCCTTTCCCCCCCCTTTTTTTTTGCAGAAGAAGGATCCTTTCCCCGGTGAGGCCGCCGTCCCGCCTGAACGGCTGAAAAAGTTCCAGAGGGGGGCAAAGCAGAAGCTGGTGAGTGCCTTTCCCCCCCAAAAAAACCCTCGAAGCCCCACCCTCTTGAGTCCCTCCATGCCAAGGAGCCTCGTGGGGCAGCGGTTAAAAATGCCTGTCCTGCATCTAAAACTTTGCTCACGACTTGAGGTTCATTCCCCAGTAGGAGGCTCAGGGTTGACTCAGCCTTCCATCCTTCTGAGGTCAGTAAAATGAGTACCCAGCTTGTTGGGGGTGGGGGCCAATGTGTATCCTGCATTACTGTAATTAAAAACTATAAACTGCCCAGAGACTACTTGAAGTGGTATGGGGTGGTATAGAAGCAGAACACTTTGCTTTTTTTCTTTTGCCCCCCCCCCCCACTTTTCTCCACCTCCTCCCCCCTCCCCCTGCAGAAGGCGGCCTTGAACCGAGGCCTGAAGCACCAGCTGGCCTCCCAGGAGGAGAAAGCAGAGACGGCCGCTAAGCAAGCCGCCCGGACGGAGCTGCTGCTCTTGGAAGACCCTGGGTAAGCCCTCACCCCCTCCCCCTCCCGCCTCCACCCACGCGGCGCCTTGTGTTACGCAGCGGTTGACCCTACCCCTGCATTGCCAGACGTCTTTTTTGGGGGGGTTCACAGAGGGGAAAGCCCACGGGGTTGCATTTATTTATTTATTTATTTATTTATTTATTTATTTATTTATTTATTTATATATTGATACAGTTATACATTTATACAGTTATACATTTATACATTTAAACATTTATTTAATACATTTATGTATTTATTTATTTATTTATTTTACTTACTTACTTACTTACTTACTTACTTACTTACTTACTTACTTACTTATTGGATTTTTATACCCCCTGTGTCTGTGAAGATTCTCAGTCATCCAGGTGAGTTCATCTGGAAGTTGAGTCATGGCTACTGGACTTCTTTTTGAGAGACAGAAACGTTTCGCTGCTCATCCAAACAGCTTCCTCGGTCTGAATACAGCTAGTGCAAGTCCTCCATCTTATATGGTCAGTCAGCTTTGACCTCTTGTCACCCTGTTGACTGATTATAAGAGGGAGGACTTGCAGTAGCTGTATTCAGACTGACAAAGCTGTTTGGATGAGCAGTGAAACGTTTCTGTCTCTCAAAAAGAAGCCCAGTAGCCATGACTCAGCTTCCAGATATACCCCCTGTGAGATGCCTGTGAGAGATCTGGGGGGGGGGGGCTAGATGGGCACCAAGGGTGTGATCGCCGTAAAGCCAGGCTGCTCACCCTGTTCCTGTTTCTGAGGTCCCTGGGCTCGACCCCTATCCCACCATCACCACCCCTTTTTTGCACGGCAGCAGGTTTTTCCTCTGCCCCAAAAGAAGCGGAAACGTCCCTCTGAGTCTAGGATAACAAAGCCAACAAAACAAAAACCAGGTTTGTTTTTAAGGGGCCGGCGTGGCCCTGCCAAGGCCCTTGTTCTTGGTCTCCGGGACCGAGCGCCACCCTTCGTGCCACGGCACGCCGTGCCTGCAAGGGAGTTTTGGAGGGTGGTTCCCGGTTCTCCTCTCTCCTGGAGGGGTCCAGGAGCCAGGTGTGGCGCGAGGCCTAAACCACAATTGGGACGAGAATCCCGGCCAGTTAGCCCCAGTGTGAAAGCCAGTTTTCTGACCAGGGAGGTGCAGCTTTTCTCTTTAGGATCTGCCAGACCCAAACGTCCTTAGGACTAGCTTAGTTTTTATTTTTATTTTTATTGGGGGGGGGTGTCCATGGACTCCCTCCCACAACTTAAGATGTGTGGAATAAACGCTCGTTGGAGCGCACTCTGGAAGGAAGTCCGTAGGTGTCCACCCTGTGCCTTGCAGGGTTTTTATAGTCGCCAAGCAATTTACCACACAACAACCTGCCAGATTGGCTTAAAAAGTGCATTCGTTTAAATATTAAATGGTGCTTTAAAAGATGCCTTCCCAGGTATTAAAGATTCCCAGGTATTCCCTGCCCAGAAAGTGGAGGCTTCCCCCCCCTTTGCCACAAAAGGGGCCTGTTAGATCAGTGTTTTTCAACCTTTTTTGGGCAAAGGCACACTTGTTTCATGAAAAAAATCACGAGGCACACCACCATTAGAAAATGTTAAAAAATTTAACTCTGTTCCTATATTGACTATATAAAAAGTAATTTTTCAATTTTTCCCACGGCACACCAGGTAACATCTTGCGGCACACTAGTGTGCCGCGGAACAGTGGTTGAAAAACACTGTGTTAGATACACACTAGCTTGCATCTTTGTAGCTTTAATGCCATGTCGTCTATTAATGCTGTAAGATGTCTCTCAAGTTTCCTTGTTCTCAAATACTTGAACATGCCTTAATTGTACTGGACTGTATATTATGTCCCTCATTACTGTAAGCCGCCTTCCAAGGAGAAAGGTGGGGTAAAAATGTGGACCCTCGTATAACAAACAGTTTGTATAACATAAAATGTGTACAACATAAATAATTCCTGAGATAGGGGAAATTTGCTTAACAGAATCCCCTATGGGGCAAATCCATACAACATAAAAATGGTCATGATTAGGGATTACTCTGTTTTCAATGCATTCCTATGGGAAATTTGTATAAAGGAAAATTTGCTTAACATAATTTTATTTGGAACAAATTAATTCCTTTATACAAGGTACCACTGTACTCTAAAATAAATAATAATGATAAAATAATAATAAATCTCCTACTCCAAAAAAGCAAAGTGCTCTGCTTATATACCGCCCCATACCACTTCAAGTAGTCTCTGGGCGGTTTACAGTTTTTTTAAAAATTACAGTATGCAGGGTACACATTGAAAAGCCAAGGGAGAAATTATTTTAACAAGGAATACATAGAAGAATGGGGCACTTGGCTACGGAGCCCAGAGGTTTGGCGTTTGGTTCTCCGTGGGGCCTCCTTGAGAGGGGTTCGACCCCTCTCCAAGGTTATTTCAAGGTTACTTCATAAGGCAGCCCACAAACCTCAGAAGATGCATTGTGACTCCTTGGGGGGAAAGTCACGGCTCCCTGGTTGGGAGACACAGTGCAGAAGACTTTTAGTATTGAGTTTTTAATGTACAGTAACCCCCCCCCCGCCGCCGATTGCGGGGGTTAGGGACCCACCCCACCCGCGATCCGTGAGAATCCGCGATATGCGGAAGCAGGTGGGTGGGGCCTGGGGGCGGGAGGGTGATCGCGCGCTTGTCTGAGAAGTCTTGGGGTGGTGCGCGCCGGCAGCAGCAGGGGGATCTGACCTCTAGCCGCTTGCCCGCCTGCACCGCCCGAGACTTCTTGTCCGGGGCCGTCTCCATTGAAATGCATTGCCTCAATGCATTTCAATGGAGAAAATTTTCCCCATTGGAAAACATTGGCTCAGTGCTTTCCAATGGGGAAAATTTCTCCATTGAAATCTATTGACTCAATGCATTTCAATGGAGATTGCACCCTCCCCCTCCGCCCCCCGCACGGCCCCGAGGCTTCTTGGAGGGGCGGGGGGCAGCGCGGAGCGACCCAGTCGCTCCCCGCTGCCGCCCTGCACGGCTCCAAGGCTTCTCGGAGGGGCCCGGGTGGGTGGCAGGGAGCGATGCGTGCGCCCCTGAGGCTTCTTGGAGGTGTGGGGGGCAGCGCGGAGCGACCCGATCGTCCCCGCGCGCAGCTCCGAGGCTTCTTGGAGGGGGCAGCGGGGAGTGATGCGATCGCCCCCCAGCGCGCAGCTCACCCCCCCGAGGCTTCGATTGGAGGGGGCAGCGGGCAAGTCCTCCATCTTATATGGTCAGTCAGCTTTGACCTCCACCCTGTTGACTGATTATAAGATGGAGGACGCTGTATTCAGACTCCGAGGCTTCTCAGTAGCCAGACTCAGTGATATACCCCCTGTGAGATGCCTGGGGGATCAGCGTGGATGGGCACCCCGTAAAGCCAGGCCGTTCGCCCCCCTGCAGTGCAGCGATCCCGCAATGTAGTGGGACCGCAGTACCTGAACCGTGAAATGGCGGGGTGGGTGTGTGACTGTATTGTATTTATTGTATTTACATATTTTTATTGTTCTAATTTTATTGTCATTTTGATGTTTTAATTGTCTACTTTGATTGTGAGCCGCCCAGAAACCTCTGGGTAGTGGGCGGCATACAAGCGATATTAAATAAATAAATAAATAAATAAATAAATAAATAAATAAATAAATAAATAAAATTAGCCAGGTCTATCCAAAGCCCTTTCACGGTTTCATGTTTCTGATCTGGCCCCACGATGGATATTGGGAAGGCTCCGTTTGAGCTCCCATTGGTCAACGCCCTTTCCCTCCTGCTGAAATCAACGGGTGGAAAGCAGGGTCCCCCAACGTTTTGCCCTGTTGGGAAGGTGCCTGTGAAAGGTTGCCTAACCTCCCCCTGCAACTGCGTGGGGCGGGGGGGGCGGGGGTTCTCTCGTGCTCCCTTCCTCCCGTTCTTATGTTGTCAGAGTATGTGCTATTTCATCAGCCAGCGGAAGCAATACTTATTGAATAGATAGTTAGCCAGAGACAGAGGTTTCTTAAAACCAAACCGCTATATTACAAACTGTACAAAAATATATCACAGCATCACAGAACTTATACAAAGTTCATCAGCCTAACAGCATACACTACACTGACAAAATAGATGGCAGAGAAACAAAGTGGGTGCCTTACTCACGGAAGGCCCAGTGAACAATGATTTCCAGAACATTTTGATACACGTGTCTGCCCAAACGTAAATGACATGACCTCATAGCTATTGCTACCCCTTGCGTCAGCCAAAATTCATTATGCTCATTCTTAACATCTATACTCCCTTAGAAAAAACTATCCATTGAGTCACTGTGACTTTGCACTTTTACCAACTCCATCTTTAAATCAATTAAATGCATATCAAATATATATAGATCATCCTGTCTAATACATGTATTTCACTAACTGATATCTGACATACGTTGGACTCAACAGCCAGCCACGGCCTGTCCCCCCCTCGCCCCGCTTTTGAACTCCTGGTCCTGGTCCAGGCCTGAGGAGATATTTCTCTGTGTCCCTGGAAACAATGCTGGCCTTTGTACGGGACCGAGATACTGACGGAGGAGGCGGGGTAGGGTAGCCAGCGGGCTTTGACTCTGGCCGGACCTCACAAGGCCTCATTCAACTTGACTTTCCTGAGGCGGGGTGTGTGTGCCTGGATTCTTCTCCGTCGCACTTCTCTGGCTGTGAGACCAAAACAAAACAAAACAAAACACCAACAGTAACAACTTTTTCTAAAGGCCACAGACACCTCAGAGTCACTTGCTGACATTGCTGTTTGCTTTTTTTAAAAAAAAAAATATTTGTTTGTAAAAAGAGAGAGATGAAAGGCAGAGTTTGAACATTTATTTTGCTTTTTTAAAGTTTTCTTAAAGCTGTCTACCGTGACTTCGTTTAGGGAGTCCGTCCTTCTTGCTTTCCTCTTTCCCTCCTGCCTTCTGCCTTTCCCAGTGCCCTTGCCCCATCCCGAGAACCCTGCCTTCTCATGAGGTGCCCAAAGTGGGGCAGCCTCTGTTTCACTGGGTTGACTTCCAGAAGGAGTTTATTTATTTGTTTGTTTGTTTAGAGTATTTTTACCCCACCTTTCTCCTTGGAAAAGGACCCAAGGCAGCTTTACATGTTCAATGGAAAATATACAGTCCGGTACAATTAAGAATTAAGGGGGCGTGGTGGCTCAGTGGACTAAGGTGCCCAAAACTGTCGGCTGCAAAGTTTGGCAGCTCTCTGGTTCGAATCCCGGGTGCCACGCAGCAGGGCGAGCTCCCGCTGATCACCCCAGCTCCTGCCAACCTAGCAGTTCGAAAGCATGTCAAAATGTGAGTAGATAAATAGGAACCGCCGTAAAAATTGGGAAGGTAAAACAGCGTTTCCTTGCAGCCATGCTGGGCACGTGGCCATGGACTTGTAGAACAACACTGGCTCTTTGGCGTGAATATGGAGATGAGCGCCGCCCCTAGAGTCTGACATGACTAGCACGCGGGGGGGGGGAACCTTTACGTTTTTAGAATTAAGACATGCTCAAGTATTGAGAACAGGGAATTGAGGGGTATCTCACAGCATTAGAAGACATTAAAGCTACAAGAGAACGCCACCAGCTAAAGAGAAGAATAAAAATTCCATCTAACCACGCACTGTAGACCATCCAAAAGTTATGGGGGGATGGAGACTAATATTGCAAGCATAGTGTCAGTGCCATCATATAAGGGGAGATGTAAACACAAAGTGATAAGTGGTTATAAACACAAAGTCTATGTAATAATGTAGGGTGGGTTTGTATAAAAGATACATCATAGGTAGTCTGTCATTCTGGGAAGACTGTTCCCAGACACAGAAAGTTCATGCTTGGATTTTATCTCGGACCCATTCCTCCATTTATCTGGCAGCCCAGGGTATCGGCATAGCTCTCTCCTCCGGCACCCCCCGTCCAAGGAATCAAGTACTTCGTCCCTCTGCCTCCAAGTTACCAAGAATTTGGGTCAGGAACAGTCCTCCGCTCTTCCCCAGAGAACTAGAATTACAGGGTCACCATCATAAGAACATAAGAAGAGCCTTTGCTGGATCAGGCCAAAGGCCCATCTAGTCCAGCTTCCTGTATCTCACAGCGGCCCCACCAAATGCATCTGGGAGCACATGAGACTAGATATCTGTCTCCTGATACCACTCTCTTGCATCTGGCCCTTGGAGTACCCTGTTTTTTAAGCCTGGAGATGACATGTCTCCATCATGGTTTGTAACCTGAGATGGACTTTTCCTCCTCCAGGAATCTGCCCAATCCCCTTTTGAAGGCATCCAGGCCAGATGCCATCACCACCTCCTGTGGCAGGGAGTTCCGCAGACTAACAACACGCTGGGTTGAAAAAAAATATTTTCTTTTGCCTGTTCTCACTCTCCTAGCCCTCAATTTGAGTGGATGTCCCCTAGTTCTGGTATTTTGTGAGAGGGAGAAGAGCATCCCTCAATCCCGGTGATGGTGAACCTTTTAGAGACCGAGTTCCCAAACTGCAATTCAAAACCCACTAATTTTTTTGTGAAGTGCCAATACAGTAATTTAACCTGTATACAGGTGGCTATGAAGGGGCAACGTCAGGTGCCCACAGAAAGGGCTCTGAGTGCCACCTTTGGCACCCGTGCCATAGGTTTGCCATCACTGCTCTATCCACTTTACTCATGCCCTGCATTATTTTGTATGTCTCAATCCTATCCCCCCCTCAGCCGACTTTTTTCTTGACAAAGAGCCTGCAAAAAGAGGGGTGGGGTGGATGTACCGTATATACTTGAGTATAAGTCGACCCGAGTATAAGTCGAGGCCCCTAATTTAACCCCCCCAAAACTGGGGAAACGTATTGACTCGAGTATAAGTCTAGGGTGGGAAATGCAGCAGGGCCTGGCAGCTCTTCCTTTGTGACCTGGGGGAGCGGTGTGTGATGTTTAAAATGACTTTTAGCCACTGATGCAAGTGCTTGGGTCGGTGGCTCAAAGTCATTTTAAACATCGTGTGCCGCTCCCCTGTGATGCAGAGGGGAGGGTCATGAGAAGCGGCACACGATGTTTAAAATGACTTTGAGCCACAGTTGACTTGCCTCGATGGCTAAAAGTATTGACCCGAATATAAGCTGAGGGCCCCTTTTTACAGCCCAAAATCAGGGCTGAAAAACTAGGCTTGTATTCGAGTATATACAGTATATTGTGAGCCATGGAGGTTAAAATTTTAGCAACCCAAAGGGCCGGTTCCCAGTTGGAGAAAGGGAGAAGGGTGTGTATAAATCGTCTTGTTCAGAGTTTCGACGTAAATGCCGCCCTTAATCCTCGCCAGGTTTCTGGAAGGGGAGGAAGGGGAGGACACGTGTACCATCGCCCAAGAGGACATTGCTGACGCTGTCGACCTGGCGGCCAGTGCCAAGGTAAGTGTGTGAGTGGGTGGGTGGGGAGGGAGGGGATTTGGCCCCGGGTGGGGTGGGGGGCTTTTCCCCAGGAGTGGGGAACTTCTCAGTGGAGCCCCTGGGGAGTCCTGGGTGCCTGATCTCGCCTCCTCTTCCTCCCGGCAGCATTTCGAGCTGAGACTGAACCAGTTCGGACCTTACAGGGCGAACTACACGCGCAACGGCAGGTGAGCAGCCGTGGGTCGGCTTTGGCCATGGAGGGGTGCGGGGCAGGGGGTGGGGGTGGTTCCGTCTTCGGCCTCGGGCTCCCGGAATCCTTCCAGCCAGGGTACAAGCGAAGGGAGCATGGGTGTTGAAGTCCCAAGAAAGAAAGAAAAAACAACAAATCAAATCCTGTTCTATTGCTTTGCTTATGTAAAAGGTGCCAATGTTCAGTCTTGATGGCAATTAAAAGGTCCCCGCCAGTTTCAGTGGCGACTCGTTAATTGCCAGCCAGGAAGGACAGAACAATGCCCTTGTCCTGTAACAATGGATTTCAGCCAGCGGCTGGCATCAAAATTTATTTTGGAAATTCACTTTTAAGGGTTTTATCAGAGAGACTTGTCCAGTGATTTTTTTCACGGTTTGTAGAATCATAGAATCATAAGAGTTGGAAGAGACCTCAAGGGCCATCCGGTCCAACCCCGCCATGCAAGAACCCCCATCCCAGTATTTCCAACAGATGGCCATCCAGCCTCTGCTTAAAAAACCCCAAAGAAGGAGACTCCACCACCCTCCTTTGTGGCAGCATCTTCCACTGCCGGACAGCTCTAACCATTCTAACCAGCTGTATGCCATTTTCTTAGCAATGCTCAGCTTCCACTTTCTCACTGATGCTCTTTTGCCAACCCCCCCCTCCCCAATCTTTCTGCCCTGCTGCAGGCATCTGCTCCTGGGAGGTCGCCGTGGCCACGTGGCAGCTCTTGACTGGCACACCAAAACCCTGATGTGCGAAATCAACGTCATGGAATCCATCAACGACCTCGCGTGAGTGCCTCTCGTCCAAACTTGAAAGATGTGGTCCCAGGTGCTGAGCCTGTCCTGGGGAATAGAGCTCATCCGCCGCCTTTGGTAACGGCTGTAGAGTTCGGACCAAAACCCGGACTGGACTCACAGACCCCATGAAATTGGAATCAGGTGGTCAATGGGATATATTTTTCCTGGTGGGTGGAGGGAAGAACAGCTGTGTCAGGATTTTTCAGAAACGATGGCTTTGCTTTCCTGCATTGTGTGCGCATAAGCAGGGAAAGAGGAGGACTCAATTTAAGATGGACGGACTCAGTAAAGGAAGCCACAACTCTGCAGTTGCAAGGCTGGAGCCTGGATGTTCACCACAGGCCTTTCTAAGGTCACCGTATATGGGAACCAACCAGACAGTGCAAAACAACTAATTTACTCATTCCAGCAAGAGAGCTTTGATTTCCCCCACCCCCTCCCATTTCAGGAGAAAACACTAAAGAAGTAAATACACGAGGCTCCCAGCCAGGGGCATCCATTTGGATTTTTTGTTTTTTTCCTTTTCCCCTCCCTGCTGTGGCCTCAGCAAGCCATGGGAGGTGGGGGGAGGTGCCTTGCAAGGTTTTCTGTTGGTTTTCTGTTGCATAGTTGTTGTTGTTGTATCACACTCGTGACCCCATGTCCATGGAGTTTTTCTTGGCAGGAATACTGGAGTGGTTTGCCAGTTCTTCCTCCAGGCGCCTACAGCACCTGGTATTCCCTGGTGGTCTCCCATCCAAGTCCTAGCCAGGGCCGACCCTGCTTAGCTTCCAAAATCAGACAAGAGATTGGATGTGCTCAGGGCATCTAGGTACCCAGCCCTAATCAATGCAGTATACAGAGATAATAGGTAGGTAGGTAGGTAGGTGGATGGATGGATGGATGGATGGATGGATGGATGGATGGATGGATGTACAGACGGATGGGTGGATTGGTGGATTGATTGGTGGATAGGTGGATGGATTGGTAGATAGGTGGATGGACGGATGGACGGATGGACGGATGGATGGATGGATTGGTAGATGGAAGGATGGATGGATGGATGGATGGATGGATGGATGGATGGATGGATTGGTAGGTGGATGGGTGGTTGGTTGGTGGGTGGGTGGAACGGCTGGATTGGTAAATAGGTGGGTGGGTGGGTGGATGGATTGACTGATTGATTGGTTGGTTGATTGATGGATTGATTGATTGGCTAGTGCCCTTTTGGCCTTCCAGGGGGACCACGGAGGTGGGTCTTTTCCCATGCTCCAGTGACGAATCTTTCCGTGTGCTCCGATGAACATGGGCTAGGAGACCTGCTTCTGTTGAAGACAGCCAGCTCCTGCTCCAATCCCCACCCCCCTCCCCCACCCCCACCCCCCAAAAAAGTTTCGTGCGGGTTGTTCAGACAAACAGGCTGTTTTATTTCAGGGTGAGTTTTCCTGGATCGCCATAGGCTTTTGCAAATGGCCTGGAACGCTTGGGAAACCGGTGCCAAGATAGGCCCCCGTTCTCCTGAAAGAGGCCATTGAAATGCCTGTTTTTGCTTTGTGGGGGGGGTTCTCATTGCCGTCGTTTGCTGAAGTAAGAACAGATGCTTCTGGTGGAGTCCTCCCCCCCCCCACACTGACAGGCAGCAAGCAAATGGACAAAAACTTAGGTATAGCTCCAGGCTGCCCCCCCCCAAAAAAAAAAAACCTGCTGTTTCCCGGATTGAGGCTCCTGCCCCTCACCTCTGTTCCTGCCTGCCCCCACCCTCATCTTGTGCCAGATTCTAGCTGGGGCCGCGACACCCCTGCGAAGTAGGCCAGGCTGCAAGAGAGAGAATAGCCTGAGGCCACCGGACCTGGGTTTTTGTGGCACAGTGTGGCATAAAGCCAGGGGGCCCTCGAAACCATGTCGTGCCACAGATTCTGCCCCCCTTCTGTTGGCTTTTGCTCTTCATCTTCTGTTCTCTGTGTGTCTCCCTCCCTCTCCCCCAACTCCCCACTCCAGGTGGCTGCACACGGAAACCATGTTTGCCGTGGCCCAACGTCAGTGGCTGTACGTTTACGACAACCAAGGGTTGGAGCTGAATTGCCTGAAGCGTTTTTACCGGGTCCAGCGGATGGAGTTCCTCCCGTACCACTTCCTCCTGGCCACGGCGGTGAGGAGACCACAGGCACGGAGGGGAGGGAGGGGAAGACCACCACCACCACCACCACCACCACAAATTACCTTGGCCTTCTCTTTCCTGGGGTTCATCAGCTGTCAGGAGGAGATTAAAAACCTCCCTTTGCAAGTGCAGCCGGCAGGAACAGCCCCAGGTCTATTTGCTGAGGTGTCAGGAGGGGGTTAAAAACCTGTCTTTGGAAGTGTAATGGTTCCACTTGCAAAGAGAGGCTTTTAACCCCCTCCTAGCACCTCAGCTGTCAGGAGGGGATTAAACACCTCCCTTTGCAAGTGCAGCCGGCAGGAACAGCCCCAGGTCTATTTGCTGAGGTGTCAGGAGTGGGTTAAAAACCTGTCTTTGGAAGTGAAATGGTTCCACTTGCAAAGAGAGGCTTTTAACCCCCTCCTGGCACCTCAGCTGTCAGGAGGGGATTAAACACCTCCCTTTGCAAGTGCAGCCAGCAGGAGCAGCGCCAGGTCTATTTGCTGAGGTGTCAGGAGGGGGTTAAAAACCTGTCTTTGGAAGTGAAATGGTTCCACTTGCAAAGAGAGGCTTTTAACCCCCTCCTGGCACCTCAGCTGTCAGGAGGGGATTAAAAACCTCCCTTTGCAAGTGCAGCCAGCAGGAGCAGCCCCATGTCTATTTGCTGAGGTGTCAGGATAGGGTTAAAAACCTCTCTTTGGAAGCCTGCTTCTCTGTAGAAAAAAAAACGCAATATACTGAGACCATAATACATGAACCTCTTTGTAGCGGGGGACTATTGTAGCCATTAATTCCTCCATCCGCTGCCACAAACTTTTATGTCGTGCATGCAATTCCTCCCTCTCCCCCCACAAAAAAACCCATGTTCCGTTTTGGTGCCCCGAGCCAGAGCGAGACGGGGTTCCTCCAGTACCTGGACATCTCCGTGGGGAAGGAAGTGGCCACCATATGCACCAAGGGGGCGCCTCGGCGTGATGGCCCAGAACCCCTCCAATGCCATCGTCCACCTGGGACACAGCAATGGTAGGTGTCTGCCATCTCTCCCCCCCCCGGCCCCCATCTTCTACAGAGTGGGAGAAAGGGGGGGGGGACGTCTGTCTCTGTTGTGACCCTCCTGAATCTTCTTGCTACCTTTTTCCCACCCACCCTGGCCGCTCCCCCCCCCCCCGCACAGGCACAGTGACGCTCTGGAGCCCCAATATTAAGGAGCCCCTCGTCCGGATGCTGTGCCACCGAGGGTCCGTGAGGGCCTTGTCCGTCGATGCCTCCGGGACGTGAGTGCCTTTGCTATTTTTATTTCATTCTAAAACAAGGAGCTGGTGGCTCAGCGGGCTAGAACCCTGAAAACTGCGGCTACAAAGTCGTTAGCTCAGCAGTTTGCATCCCAGGTGCCACGCAGCCCAACCTAGCAGTTCGAAAGCATGGAAATGCAAGTAGATAAATAGGTGCCGCTGTAAAAAGCGGGAAGGTAAAACAGTGTTTCCTTGCGGCAGTGCTGGACACGTGGCCACGGATTTGCACAACACTGGCTCTTTGGCTTGAATATGGACATGAGCACTGCCCCTAGAGTTGGACATGACTAGCACACATGTGCAGGGGGGACCTCTAAAACACCTGTTTGGGTTTGTTTTATTTTATTTTACCTTTCTGCCAGATAATGGGTTTCCCCTCACACACTGGATTTCTGCAACTACAAATCCCATTGTTCTCCATCCTGGGAGGTCTGCCTGAGAGGCAGACACCATATCGATATCTAGATGTGTCTCTCCTGGGAGAGAGGCCCAAACTGTTTTTGAGACCTTGCGAGACCTCTCTCTCTCTCTCTCTCTCTCTGTCTCTCTCTTAGGTGCAGGTCACGGGATTAAGAATTGTGGGATCTGTAGTCCAGAAATTATCGTATCTACAGAACACTAGGTTTAAGAATATCAGGCAGAATCCAAAGGCGGCGGGGGAAAATGATGAAGAGACCAAAACATGTGGCACCTTATAGACTAATTACCAAATTGGAATGTGACCCTTTGTGCCCTCTTCTTCGGACCCATGGGACCAAACGAAATACAGAATGAAATAGCCGATTCACACGTGAAAACATTCAAAGCACTTATTGTTTTAAGAGTCTTTGGTGGGCGGTTACCTCTCGTGCGCCCGAAATCTGAGAAGCCTCTAACTAAAACAGAAGAATCAGGCCTATTAGAAGCGATCCACTTTTTGATGTCCCTTTGGACTGCGAGCGGGAGTGGAGGGGGGGGGGACACACAAAACCAAACCCCAGCACAGTATTTCTTGCCTTTCTTAAAAAACATTCAAAGCATTGAGGGCAGTGGAACCTCCCCTTCCACAGGCTGCAGACGCTTGAGCCTATTTGACTGGGGAGCAGCCCCCACCCCCCCAAAAGCCTTTGAAACCCAGGCAGGTCCTTCCGAGGGACTTGAAACCCAGGTCATATTCCCCCTTGTCCTTTCGCACTGCAGGTACATGGCTACCTCCGGCCTTGACCGGAAACTCCACATCTACGACCTGAGGGCCTACCGGCGCCTCCACTCGCTGCTCCTGCCCACAGGGGCCGGCCACCTGGACTTCAGCCAGCGGGGGCTCCTGGGGGCCGCCTGTCAGGAAGTCGTCCAGGTCAGCAGCTCCGGGCGGCTGGGGGGTGTATATGTGTCCGGTGAAGGGCGGGCGGGCAAGATGAGGGCCTTGGCGTCTCTCTTCCTGGGGAACTTCCAATGCCTGGGCCTGTCCTAATATGTTAGAATTGACAAAATGTATGTCATGTATCTTTAACAGATCGAACAGAGAATTTGTAAAATGGAGTCAGTCGAAAATGCAGTGTCATGATGTTAGCCACAAGTGCAAGGGATTAGAAATCACTAGGAGGTTAGAGTGATTTAGCACAGGTGGAATAGTTTAATGACATCATGGTGTGTCAGGATGTGATGGGTTAAAATCAGGTCTGATGAGTTTAATATATTTTATTTAATTTTAATTTAATAACCTTTACTGTCATTGTACAACCAGTGTACAATGACACTGGTTATACAATGTGTAGAAAGGAACTGGCTGGTGTAATGTAAACTGGGACTGTTTATGGTGAGAAAACAGTACCCAACCAGCATTGTATACAGTGATACCTTGTATCCTTTTAATTTTGGTTCCAAATGGAATTATGTTACATTCAAATTTTTTTTAATACAAATTCATCAGTTGGGATTTTTGCATTCCAAACTGGGGCGGAGTGATCCCATTTTTATGTTAAATAAGATTCTGTTTATCTATCATTATTTGGCAAATTTACAATGAATCTCAAATTGTTTATGTTGTACAGATTTTATGTTATACAAGCTGTTTGTTATACAAGGGTCCACTGTATTTTGCTCTGTATATATGTTATAAGAGTTTTATTACATCTAAGTCATGTTTCCTTGTCTCTATGTCTCTTAGTCACAATAACACTTATTGCAAGTACCTACACTTTATCTACATGCTGCTGCTGCTAAGCTAGTTTTTCTCTGCTATACACATAAACATGTGCATTTGTGTATTTCTTTCATAATTCCCCCCCAGAATATATTGATAGGGCCTGAGTCCTCTTTCTCCCCTCCCTCCTCCAGGTGTACAAGGACATCTTGGTGGCGCCCCTTCAAGCCCTACCACCTGTCACTCTCTGCCCCGGCCTGCCCACGGCCTGCGCTTTTGCCCCTTCGAAGACGTGCTGGGCGTCGGGCACGAGGAGGGCTTCGTCAGCCTCTTAGTGCCAGGTGAGGGGGACAGGGGGCTCGGGGGGGGAGGGAGAGAAGGTGGGGGTTGGGGGCAGGGGGCAGATGGTCCCTACGGAGCAGTGGTGGCGAACCTTCGGCACTCCAATGAACATAGACTAGGAAATCTGCTTCTGTTAAAGACAGCCACCTCCTGCTCCAACCCCCCCCAACACCCCCCCCCAAAAAAAAAGATTTGTGCAGACTGTTCAGACAAACAGGCTGTTTTATATTTCAGTGTGAGTTTTCCTGGCTCATACAATCATAGGATCATAGAGTTGGAAGATACCTCAAGGGCCATTTAGTCCAACCCCCTGCCATGCAGGAACCTCTATCAGAATATTTCCGACAGATTGCCATCCAGCCTTTACTGAAAAACCTCCAAAGAAGGAGACTCCACCACCCTCCTTTGTGGCAGCATATTCCACTGCCGAACAGCTCTCACTGTCATGAAGTTCTTCCTAATGTTCAAATGGATCTCTTTTCCTGAAGTTTGAGACCATTTCCCCGAGTCCTAGTCTCTGAAGCCACGGAAAACAAACCTGTTCCCTCTTCAATGTGACATCCTTTCAAATATTTAAACATAGCTATCATATCCCCCCCTCAGCCTTCTTTTTGAAAAGCTAAACCAGGCATGTCCAAACTTTGGCCCTCCTCATGTTTTGAAGCACATCTCCCAGAATTCCTAGCATATATTTCCAATAGCAAATGACTGTGGGAATTGTAGTCCAAAATATTTGGAGGGGCGAAGTTTGGACATGCCTGGGCTAAACATTCCCAGTTCCCTAAGCCGTTTCTCATAAGACATTTCCTCCAGACCTTCAACCATCCTGGTCGCCCTCCTCTGCACCCCTGAGGTTGTCAACATCCTTTTTAAATGGACTCCAGGTGATTTTGGACCACAACCCCCACAGTCCTTTGCCACTGGCCGTCTAGGCTCGGGATTCTGGGAGTTGTGGCCCAAAACATCTGGAGTGCTGAAGGTTTGCCACCACTGCAATTGAGGAAGGGGGGTCTTGGCATGGGGGAGAGGTGGCTCCCCCCACCCCCACCCAGGTAGGGAAGGAAACCAAGGATGGAGGTGGGTTTGTACTCTCAAAAGCAAGGGCAGCCAGTACTTGGGGGGAGAGGATTTTGGGGGCATGGGGGTTCCCTCTTCTGGCCACATCCCCACCCTGCCCGTCTGGTGCCGCAGGTGCCGGGGAGCCTAATTTTGACGCCCTGGAGAGCAACCCTTTCCGAAGCAAGAAGCAACGCCAGGAATGGGAGGTGAAAGCCCTGCTGGAGAAGGTAAGGCCCCAACGGGATGTGTGTGTAATTAGGTGGGTGGGTGGAAGGGCCCTCCGGTGCTTACCCCTTGCTGGGCAGATCCAGGATTCAACACAGAAGAAAATCAGACCACCCCAAATTCAAAGCCTGTTGGCAATTTCACCACCGACCAAATGGAAAACAAAAGCCTCTGGTTAGAGCTAAAGAATGGGGGTGTCTACCAAGAGTAATCGCAAGTCCTCAAACCAAGAAGGTGGTTCCTTGGGAGACTTAACCAATAAAAGGGTTCTGCTTCTATACTGCCCCATACCACTTCAAGTAGTCTCTGGGCGGTTTGCAGTTTTTAATTACAGTAATGTAGGCGACACATTGGCCCCCACCCCCAGCAAGCTGGGTACTCCTTTTACTGACCTCAGAAGGATGGAAGGCTGAGTCAACCTTGAGCCAGCTATGGGGGATTGAACCCCAGGTCGTCAGCACCGTTTTACCTGCAGGGCAGGCATTCAACCACTGCGCCACGGCGTAGAAATTGCGATCTGCTATGCATCCGTTCCTTCCCCGAAGGCTGAACTTTTGTTTGGTCCTGTCATGTTTTTTTAATGTTTTTTATGGAGGCCTTTGTCACTCCAAATTGGATCTGTCCGTCCAGGAGGTCAAAGGCACTCGGGATCCCAGAATACACCAGGGCAGCATAGCCGTGGGGGATTCTGGGTGTTGCAATTCCCCAAAGGGGACATCTTTCAGAGGCCTTCTTTAAGAGAACCCAGCTTTCGGCTGAATATCAGCGTGGGGGGGGGGCTTCCTAACTCTTAGAATAGCGCGACAACGGGACCACCCCCCTGGCATGGTGTTGGACTAGATCAGTGGTTCACCACCGTTGGGATCCCCAGATGTTCCTGGACTGCAACTCCCAGAAATCCTGGCCAGCTCAGCTAGTGATGAAGACTTCTGGGAGTTGCAGTCCAGGAACATCTGGGGACCTCACCGGTGGAGAACCAGTGGACTAGATGGTTCTACGGTTCTCCCCAGGTCCACTTTGTCATCAGAATCCAGTTCGTTCCCTGCGGAAACCTTGACTCTTGAGATTTCTGAGGCCTGAGCTGCGGCCTTCCCTCTTCTGAAAACGTCCATTTTCGGGGGTGAGGTGGGCACAGTTTGGCAGGGTGTATGTGTGCAGATGGTTTTCCCTCCCTTAAAATGTGTGTCCCCTCATTCATCTTTTCCCAGATTTGAGGGCTATGTACCTACACAGACCTGTGGCCTGTTGGCTTAGTATATATTTTGTTGAAATGCACATTTTAAACTCCAGCAAGTACTCCACAGAGTAGCCAAGTACCTAGATGGGCAGTATAGTAGTCCAATAAAGACAGAGGTGCCTCAACTTACGAATTTAATCCGTTCCGAATGCATGCTCTTAAGTCGATCTACTCTTAAGTCGGGGTACCTAAATTTTTTTAAAAAAATATGATAAAAAATTTTAAAAATGAAAAAAATATATTTGTAACTCGAGCAGACCATATCTAAAATTTGTAAGGCGGCCTTTAAAACGCCAACCGTTTCCCACTCTTAAGTCGAATCGCTCTTAAGTCGAGCTGCTCTTAAGTCGGGGCGCCATTGCAAATAAAACCGTAATTGGGCCCTTGAGGGAATTGGACACGGAATGCTCAGAGGCCTTAATGGTCCTTTTCTATGCGCTTTGTTGGGTGTTTTTGTGTGTGTGTGTGTGTGTGTGTGTGTGTGTGTGTGTGTGGTTTTATGGTGGAGTGAGCTGATAACGGTTTCATAAAGTCCCCCCCCCCAAATGTTGCTTTGATCTGCTTTTGTTATTTGAAAAACCGGGCGAGCAGCCTGGAGCGCTGCCTTTTGGTGGAAAGGTGGAGTACAAAGGGAATAACCCACCCAACACAGAGCGAGGAAGTGAGACTCATGTGTTTGTGTGTGTCTGTGCGTGTGTTTTCCCACTTTTGTGTTTGCGTCCGCGAGCAGAGACACAACCCCCTACACCCTTCTCAGTACAGTGGACCCTTGTATAACAAACAGCTTGTATAACATAAAATTTGTACAACATAAAATATTCTGGAGATGGGGAAATTTGCTTAACAGAATCGCCTATGAGCCAAATCCGTACAACATAAAAATGGGATCACTCTGTTTCAATGCATTCCTATGGGAAATTTGTATAAAGGAAAATTTGCTTAACATAATTTCATTTGGAACGAATTTATTCCTTTATACAAGGTACCACTGTACATCATTCTGCGGGGCTTGCTTAAAACGCAGACTTCCCGTCCCCCAGCCGCCCTGTGGTACTCTGGCACGCTCTGGACTACAAACCCCATGGTTTCCTAGCCGTAGGGGGATAATAGAGGCTGTAGTAGTCAAGGGGGGGTGGCGAGTCGCATGTTTTAATGTCATGTTTGTCTATTAATGCTGTAAGATGTCCTTCAATTCTTAACTGTACTGGACTGAGTATTATCATTACTGTAAGCTGCCTTGGGTCCTTTTCCAAGCAGAGAGGTGGGGTAAAAATACTCTAAAATAAAATAAATAAAATAAAATAAATGTTCCCAACCCCTTTAAGACACTGGAGAATTTTCTGTCTTTTTTTTTTTTGGAGGGGGAGGGAGATTTGTAAAAGAAAAGAGAGTTTGGTAGGATTTTTTTGGGGGGGGGGACCTGTTTTGTTTCTTTTGAGCTTTTCCCTGACGCCTGCAAAGGCTTGGTTGGTGGTGGTGCTGGAGGTTTTTGGGGGCGGGGGGGGGCTGTTTTCAGTATTTTCCACTTGGATACAGCTGCCAAGGCACCTTCACTGCTAGCCAATCTGCGCCAGGGTCTCATTTCCAATGGTGGCAGGAGGGAGTTAAACCCAGGCGGTGGTGTGTGTGTGTGTGTGTGTGTGTGTGTGTCTGTTTTGGTCTCGGTACAATTGCCATGTGCTCGCACCAGTGTAAACAGTGGCTGGGGAGACTGGGGTCTGGAGTCAGGAACCTTTTGGAGGACACCCCCTCCCCCCATATTCCCCACCTTGGATCTGGCCGCATCGAGTGAGTGAGCCAAGCTACAGGGGTAAATTCGCTTGTCTGTGTCTGTCCTCATCATTAGATTTTTAACTATTCCCCACAATTCCTCTGCCCCGTGGGGAATTGCCCCCTCACCCCAGCAGAATAAAATCTATCTCTACTACTGGAGGGGGCAGAATCGTGGGCCACTCCTGCACCCCTTCTTGCCCAGGTACTCCTCTACCCATGTGCCTGCCTCTTCCTGAGATCCGGATCCTTGTGGGCAGAATTCAACTTCCCTGTCCCCTCTGGCAAGAGAGGATTCTGGGAATAGTAGTCCAAACAGAGAGAGATACAGGGGTACCTCAGGCTACGAAGTTGATTCGCCTGCCTGTCTTTCTGTCTTATCTATCTATCTATCTATCTATCTATCACTTTCTGCTTTTTCTTTCTTTCTTTCTATCTATCTATCTACCTTTTATCTATCTCACTTTCTGCTTTTTCTTTCTATCTATCTATCTATCTATCTATCTATCTATCTATCTATCTATCTATCTATCTATCTATCTATCTATCTATCTATCTATCTATCTATCTATCTATCTATCTATCTATCACTTTTATATTTTCTTTGAAATCTCTATCATTATTTATCTATCACTTTCTGCTTTTTCTTTTCTAAGTACCTAGATATCTATCTATAGTAGTCCAATCTATCTATCTATCTATCTATCTATCTAATCTATCTATCTATCTATCTATCTATCTATCTATCTATCTATCAAGTAATTCTTCACAGAAAAAAATGTAACCCACAGTATTCTGGGGGGGAAAAAAAAATACATAAACAGAGCCATTATTTTCAATGGACTTTGTTACGTAACCCGGGTCGTTTGTAACCCAGGGTACCACTGTACAACATTTCTGGAAACTTTAAGGATAAAATGGGGGGGACAATTTGTCTGGCCCCCACATCCCCAATTTTTCCAAAACTTTTTTTTCTCATGGCTTCAAAATTTCTGAAACGTTGACGTCTCCACACAGGGAGGGAGGCGTAGCCAGTCTGCAAGTACTGCCACCCCACCCCCCACCCCCACAGGCAGCCTGAGAACCACCGTAGAATCTCTGAGCCAGAGGGGGTCCCTCGGGGCCATCTAGTCCAGCCCCAGCCGAAGCCGGCGCCCTTGTCTTGTCCCGACAGGGTGGAGGATTCAGGGGGGTCATGTGAAAAGCAGGCCTTTTTGGGTCCGTGGACTCAGGTTCTCAGCTGTTTTTTCTTTTTTCTTTCCTCCCTCAGATCCCAGCCGAGCTGATCTCTCTCGACCCGGGCCAGCTGGGGGCCGTGGATGCCATCTCCTTGGAGCAGCGGCACAAGGAGCGCGTGGAGAGGCTGGTGAGGCGGGAGGGGGGTAGCACCAAGCCGGGGTGGTGAGGGGGGTGGCGGGAAACGCCAGAGGTGGGAGAGAAGGACCCCATCCTTCTGGGGTTGGGGTGGGGCGGCTGAATAAATAGAGACCAGGGTCTTCCTCACCCTCTTCCCCACCCTCCGCAGGGCTTTGACCCCCAGGCCAAGAAGAAGTTCATCCCCCGGAAGCGGATGAAGGGGCGCGATTCGGCATCCGGCCGGCTCAGGCGGAAGACAAAGGTGGCGGCGGAGGAGCAGCGGGTGAGCGCCTCTCTTGTGCCTGTCTCTTCTGCTCTCTTCCCCTCCGTCTTCCTCGGGATGCCTGGATTGTTTTCTTTTGTTTAAAAAAAAAAAAGGTCACCCCAGGAGCATCATTGCAGGGTTGCCACTTTCTGGAAAGTCAGGGAAATGGTCAGGGAAAGTCAGGGAAATGGGTCCAAAGTCAGGGAAAGTCAGAGAAACTGGGATGAAAGCATCTATCTATCTATCTATCTATCTATCTATCTATCTATCTATCTGTCTATCTATCTATCTATCTGTCTATCTATCTATCTATCTATCTATCTATCTATGCCTGCCTGCCCTGTCTTGTCCTTCCTATCTATCTATCTATCTATCTATCTATCTATCTATCTATCTATCTATCTATCTATCTATCTATCTATCTATTTCTTTCCTTCTCTCTATGTATCTATCACTTTTTCTCTCCTTTTTCTATCTATCTATCTATCTATCTATCTATCTATCTATCTATCTATCTATCTATCTATCTATCTATCTATCTATCTATCTATCTATCTATCTATCTATCTATCTATCTATCTATCTATCTATCTATCTATCTATATCTATCTCTCCTTTTTCTATCTATCTATCTATTATCTATCTATCTATCTATCTATCTATCTATCTATCTATCTATCTATCTATCTATCTATCTATCTATCTATCTATCTATCTATCTATCTATCTATCTATCTATCTATCTATAATTTCCAACTTGATTAGTGCTGCAGTTTTAAAGCAAATGGCTTTGTAATATGGATTCAGAGAAACCATTTTAGATAGAACGTTTATTCATTTTTTTAACGTACCTGTAGGACAGCACCAAAAATGTTATGTCATTGCTTAGCATTTCGAGTTTACTCGAACTGACGTTCATATCTCGGTGTAAATTTTGGTGTAGCTGCCAAACAGTTGTTGCTGCAGTTAAATGTTGAAAGAAGTGGGCATTAAATCTCTTACTTTGACAAATATTTTTGCAGCTGAGACCTGCATGGTTGTAGAGTGAGCTTTGCATTAATGCAACATGACTTTAAAAAAAAACAACTTGTGGTTATATTTGACTGGTGGTTAGAGAAATCAACAAAGGTTGGTCAGGGAAAGTCAGGGAAATGGAAAAATAAATTTCAGGCAAAAAAATCAAAGAAAAAGAAAACAAAGGAAAGGAAAAAGACACGAAACATGTGGCACCTTAAAGACTAACTTTCATATTTTAATGTTGATGTTTTGTGCACATGTGTACTTCTTCAGACATAAATAAATAAATAAAATTGTAGTGGCAACCCTGCATTGGGGTCCCTGGACTGACTGGGAGTGTCAAGATCAACCCCCCCCGCCGCAAGATCCTCCAAGATCCATTGCACGGGTGAGGTGTGCCAGGGGGCTGCCCCATTGGTCCCCCTCCCCCTGGAGGGTCCAAAACCTGCCCTCCCCAGGCATAACTTGCAAAGGAAAACACCTCAAAACACCCTAAGCCAGGGTGGAGGTGGGTGACTTTTGTTCGTTTCTTGGCTACTGCCCCATCCAAACTTTTCTCCTGCTGAGCTCAAAGGGGGAAAAGAGGTCCCTTTTTCTGATCAGCGACAGCCCTGAGAGGTAGGACAGGCGCCAAGGCTGTGTCCAGGGCCAAGAAAGCAATTTGAACCCAGGACCCAGGGCCCCATCACAGCACCCCAGGAGCTCAGAATGTGCCCTGTGGGGCCAGGGGATCTTTTCCTCCTGCCCGAGACCCCAAACATCCAGTCCCGGGACAACACCTTGCCATGGGGCAAAGGCCTCCTTGTGTCTCCCCTGCCCCCCAGGCCTTCCTCTCTCTGGTTCTGCTGCCCCCACTTCTCTGCTCGGCCGTTCACGCTGGTCCATGTGTTTCCCTCCCTCCCTTTCTGCCCCCCAACCCCACCCCCCCCCACCCCACCCCGGTGCTGCCCCAACAGACGGCCATCCGGAAGAGCGTGGCCGAGAAGCTGGAGGCTCAGAAGCAGCAGGAGAAAGCGGCCAAGGGGGCCGCCCCCGGAGGTCAGAGGTCGGCGCTGGACCGGTTTAAGAAGTAGCCGTGGGGGCTGAGCAGCCTAAGCTGGATCTGACCCCCCGTGGGGGCAAGAAAAGGGGCCTCGAAGCCCATCCGTCAGTACTGGGACTGTTTATTTTTGTGGGGGGTCAAACCCTGTTCTCCCCTTGCTCCCCCCCCCCCGTTCCCTTGCCGGTAATAAAGGCCTGGCTTGTTTTCTCCCCGGTGGCTCTATGTGGGTCTTTTGCTCTGGGTTGGAATGGGTTTGGTGGGGGGGTGGGGCGGCATTAAGGAGAGAAATTTCTCAGCGTTCAAAGCCCGGGTGAGGCCCCCAAAGAGCCTCATGGCACCTGAAGCATCCGTGGGTTTAACTTGACCTCAGCCTCTGTGGGCAACAGGCAGCACCTTTGGGTGCCCCTCTAGAGAGTCCTGGGTCCCTGCAAGGTGTGCGGGGGGGGGGGGACCAGTGGGTTGATCTAGATAGCCTTATGGGCTCCCTCTCAACCCTCTGCTCCTCTCAAAGCTTCTGCCAGGGGTTTCCCGGGTGATTCGGTAGGGAAGAAAGGCTGGGCTGGTCGCCAGTTTGCAGGCCTGACCCCCCCTTACCTGTGGTAGGTAGGTAGGAAGGGAGGGAGGGAGGGAGGAAGGAGGGAGGGAGGGAGGGAGCTGATGTTGAAAGGAAGGAAGGAAGGAAGGAAGGAAGGAAGGAAGGAGCTGAGGATCGATGGATGATTGAAAGGAAGGAAAGAAGAAAGGAGCTGATGATGAAAGGAAGGATGGATAGATGAATGGAAGGAACAGAGGATGGATGGAAAGATAGCTGATGATGGATGGATGGATGGAAGGGAGGAAGGAAAGAAGGAAGGAGTTGATGATGAAAGGAAGGATGGATGGATGGAAGGGAGGAAGGAAGGAAGGAAGGAGTTGATGATGGAAGAAAGGAAGGAAGGAACTGAGGATGGATGGAAGGAAGGAAGGATAGGAAGGAAGGAGAGAAGGAAGGAAGGAAGGAGCTGAGGACCGATGGATGGGTGAAAGGAAGGAAAGAAGGAAGGAGCTGATGATGGATGGATGGATGGATGGAAGGAAGGAAGGAGCTGATGATGGAAGGAAGGACACACAGATCATGAGTTGTGTGTTCAGCCCCAGAAGCCAGGTAGCCCTTGATGGAAAAAGTGCTTCTTCCCTCCAAGAGCTGCTACCATCCCTAAATCCCACAGTTAGGCCCCGTGTTCCTGGACTTCAGCATCTTCCATCATCCTTCCCCATTGGCAATCGTTCCTGGGACTGCCGGGAGATGCAGCCTAACCGGGGAGGGGGCACAAACATTTTCCGCCAACGCTGCTGTACTCGGCCTGGCGCTTCAGGGCCCAGCTGGCTCCATTGGAGGAGAAGGTGGGCAGCGAAGGCAGAGATCCAGCCAACTCACGGCAACTGGCGAGGGGGGGGGGCAGCAGTCCCAAGAGGTGGCTGCCCGCTGCCAGCCCAGGCCAGGCCCTGGAGGAAGAGGGGTGGTGGGTGGGAGGGAAAGGGTATCGGGGAGAAAACGAGAGGGTCCCTCCCCTGCCCTGTGCCTCTCCCTCCACAAACAGGAGATGAATCCAGCACTGTCACAGCTAAAAGATTTCCGTCTGTTGCACTAAATACAGAAGAAGCCCAGATTCCTCAGGTGCCAGCATGCCAGGCTGTAGCGATTTCTATATGATGCACTTCCACCTCCCGGCTGGATGGCCAGAAGCAGCTCCAGGGCAAAGCAAACAGAAGTTGGCAGTGTAACAGCCTCTGCCATCTGCAAAACCCTCCAGCTTCCTGACACGCTGTCTTCTTTTAGATTAAAAAAACAAAAACACAGCAGTCTGAAGTTTGGCCAATGCGTCTTCCCCTCTTGCAGTCCCTTGGCCTTCCTGAGTTCGAATGTGTGTGTTGTGTCATTACAGTCGTGACCGACTCTTCGTGACTCCACATCCATGGAGTTTTCTTGGCAGGAATACTGGAGTGGCTTGCCAGTTCCTTCTCCAGGCGCCTACACAGCACCTGGTATTCCCTGGTGGTCTCCCATCCAAGTACTAACCAGGGCTGACCCTGCTTAGCTTCCGAAATCAGTCGAGATCAGATACGCTTAGGGCATCTAGGTTCGAATACCTCCAGGCAAAACTAGAAGACTAAGCAGCCCGTTTGGGTTTTTTCAGTGCATTAGCTTAAAACGGTGGTTCTCCACCGGTGGGTCCCCAGATGTTCCTGGACTACAACTCCCAGAAGTCTTCATCGCCAGCAGAGCTGGCCAGGATTTCTGGGAGTTGCAGTCCAGGAACATCTGGGGACTCACAGGTGGAGAACCACTGGCTTAAAACAATATAAATAATAATAATGAAAATTTCTCTTCCAACAGGAAAGGACAAATCCCAAGAGATACCCTGGAGCGGTGGTGGCTGAATCTTCTGCCCTCCAGATGTTTCGGACCGCAAACTCCCACAGTCCTTTTGTCATTGGACATACAGGCTTGGAATTCTGGGAGTGGGGGAGGTCCAAAACATCTGGAGGGCCGAAGTCTGGCCACCACTGCGGCGTGGAGCCTACAGATTGGCCCTCCAAACTGAATCAGGGGTGGGGTCAGGGTGTATTCCTGGCAGGGCTTCCTCTGGGTTTGGGGGTGAAATATAAGAACATAAGAAGAGCCATGCTGGATCAGGCCAAAGACCATCTAGTCCATCTTCCGGTATCTCCCAGTGGCCCCACCAGATGCCTCTGGGAGCGCATGAGACTAGATACCTGTCTCCTGATCCCACTCCTCTACATCCTGTTCTTGAAGCAACCCGGTTTTAAGCCTGGAGATGACACATCTCCATCATGGTTTGTCACCTGTGATGGACTTTTCCTCCTCTGTCCCATCCCCTTTTGAAGGCATCCAGGCCAGATGCCATCACCCCATCCCTGTGGCAGGGAGTTCCACAGATGAACAACGCGCTGGGTGAAAAAAAAATTCTTTTGTCTGTTCTCACTCTCCCAACCCACAGTTTGAGTGGATGTCCCCTAGTTTTGGTATTTTGTGAGAGGGAGAAGAGCGTCCCTCTATCCACTTTACTCATGGCCTGCATTATTTTGTACGTCTCAATTCTATCCCCCCTCAGGCGCCTTTTTCCAGACTAAAGAGCCACAAATGTTTAAGCCTTTCCTCATAAACCCTGGGCATAAATGCATCAAGGAAAGATTTAAAGAAAGGGAAGCAAGGCGTCCTTTCAGAGCGATGGCCCAGGATCCCAGCGGCCACGGGTACCCGGGGCTGGACGGACAGACAGATGGACATGCGAAACACAACCGAGACAAGGGTGGGGAGGCGGCGGGGGCTCGAACCAGCACCACAGGCCAAATCCTGCTGCCTCCGGGGTGGAAAAGGGTGGTGGGAGCGAGGATTGCAAAGAGGGTGGGAGGCAACGGGGAGGGGGGTTAAGAGGCCGAGACTGAGAAATGGACGTCAGAACCCGCCCCCCGCGCGCGCCGGATGAGTTTCAGATAACTTCCAGGAAACATCACAACTGCCTCCACCTCCTCCTTTTCTTCCCCTGAGAAGAGCAGCTTTTTTTTTTGCATGGGGGGGGGCACACATTTGCTAAGACCTTCTTCCATCTCCCAGCAAAGATGGGGCAGCACCAGAATCCCCCGCCCCACTGCCCCTTGGCTGAGAAAGCCGCGATTTAAGGTCTGTTCAAAGTCCGGGCGGCTCCACGCAAGCAGCACCTTCTGGGTTCAGTGTTGAGCATGGCGTGGTTTGTTGTTTTGTTTGAAAGTGCAAGGGAGTGAGGGGGAGGCCTGCCCTCTGTCCAACCACGGACGGAAATCCCACGGCCTCGTCTCTCTCTTTTGGGCCGCGAGGTTTCGTTAAGCAAAGCACCCAGCGCTGCCAAGTACCGGTAGTTGCGATTTCGTAAGCCCCTGGTGGTTTTCCGTTCTTGAACGTTTCTTCCTATTCATCCTCTCGGGTCCGTCCAGCCCGGCCCTTGTCGGGAAGACCCAACCCCCCTGCGGGGGAACTGAACTCCCAACCGCTGGGTGTGCTCCCAGAGGCCTCGGTCATGGATCCAGCCAGCCAGCTGTCTTTGCGGGGAGGGAGGTGTCCTGCATTTTGTCTGCGGGAAGGGCTGCCGTTCTGGGATGGCTCTTGCGTAGGGCAGCTGCCGAAGGCTGGCCGTCGAATTCCTGGTGGTTAAAATAAATAAATAAATAGATAAATAAATGACGGCCCAGCTGGGTGGTTGGATCTGTCCCCAAGGTGGTCGCTGTTTTCCGTTCGGGCCTGCTGGGCTACCGTCTTCCTTTCTCAGCGGCCACGGCTAGCTGAACCAAGCCAGGGCTTTGCACCTGAGCAGGCCCAACGCCCGTTGCAAGGGGCCGCAGGGCTTCTCACGAGGACCCGCCTCGTCCCACACGCCCGCCATCTCGGTGGGGCCCACTCCGTGGACGCTGAACTGTACCTCCCGGTAGCAGCAGGGGTCGGGGGGCAGGTGGGCCGAGCCGGCCATCCGGGAGAGGTGCTGGGGGGCGAGGCCCGCCTGGCGGGCGCAGAGGCCCACGAAGACATCTTCCAGGGGCACCAAGGGCACGTGGCGGGCCGCCCCCAGGATGGCCGCCACGGAGTCCCCGGAGAGGACGTAGGCCGTACCGCTGCAGTAGGGCGGGAAGACGTCGTCCGGGTAGAGGGAAGCCGGGACGTAGTGGCGGCTCTCCGGGTCCCGGTTGGGGTGCACCCACCAATGGATCCTGCCGAGGTAGGCGGCCGGCGGGGAGCCGGCGGACTGCCGGAGGTGCCGGGCCAAGGCGGACAGGTTTAGGAACACGTCGTCGTCCGCTTTCACGAGGAAAAGGGTCCCGGCGCAGTGGGTGGCGGCCCAGCCGAGGAGGGACAGGGTCTTGAGGGTGAGGTTGCGGTAGGAGTCCACGAAGCGCCCTTGCAGGATGTCGCGGTGCCAGGCGGACTCCCGCTCCAGGGCGGCCTGCTGGAAGGGCTCCAAGGGCAACCCCAGGGCGAAAAAGGTCCGGACGGTGTATTCCCCGGCCCACCGGACCCCTCCCCAGGTGTCGCGCACCGCCTGCCGCTGGGCCGTGTGCCCTGGAGCGCTGGCCACCAGCACCAGCAGGGAAGGGGGCCTGGGGCTGCAGGCCTCGGGCGGCGGCAGGAGGAGGAAGGCGTCCGTGGAGGGCAAGAGGGGGGCGCTCATGGGGCGGCGCCCCCCGCGGCCCAGCAGGTAGGGCAGGGAGCGGGAGAGCAACTCTTCGTGGCCCCCGCTGGCCAGGAAGCTGAAGGCCGAGAGAGCCGCCAGGCCGGAGAGCAGGCCCCACAGCGCCCGGGGCCTCGGGCAGCGCTTCAGGCGGGGCGGCAGCGCCATGGGGCAGCCTGCGGGGCAGGGAGGACCGTCATAGGGCAGGCGGGCCAGCCCCAAACCAGGCGGCGGGCGCTTCTTCCTGCAAGAGAGGAGAGGCAAGGTTTGAGAGAGGAGACACCAGGTGCTACGGGAGCCGATGTGGGGCTGCCCCCTAAAGCTCAAGAGCCCTGTGGTATCTGGAAGGCAGCCTGTACGCAAAATAAAACCATCTCCAATTATAATGGCAGAAACCACCCAGCCCGGAACAAGTTACGCAGCAGCCAGGGACACTGAGTGTGACAAACCGAAACACACACACACCCCTAAAACCAACAAGAACCAGTCCATCCGTTGTGGTCCCCGTTGTGGGCGTCAGGGCTTGACCGACTCCGGGAGCCTCCGCAGGAATCTCTCCGCCCATGGAAGGGGTGTGTGTTTGTGTTTGGGTGTGTGGCACTCAGGAAACACCAGTCCTTAATCCCACACACCCACAGATGTCAAAGGCAAGCTATGGGCCGTTCAGGAGAGGAGCCACTGGGGAAGAATAAATAAAGAAGTCAATTGCACAATGTAAATATCTGACAAGAGAGATGTCCAAATAATCGGGGCCTCTGCCTGCCACCCTTTTTGGCGCCGGACCAAGCTGAGACTGCTGGACCAGAGGCGGGTGTGGGTGGGTGGTGGAGGGAACCTCTCAAGAAGAAACTGGGAACATAAGAACATAAGAAGAGCCCTGCTAGATCAGGCCAAAGGCCCATCTAGTCCGGCTTCCTGGATCTTCCCACCAAATGCCTCTGGGAGCGCACGAGACAAGATTTCTGTCTCCTGATACCACTCCCCTGCATCATCTGGTCCTTGAAGTACCCTGGTTTTTAAGCCTGGAGATGACACATCTCCATCATGGTTTGTCACCTGGGATGATGGACTTTTCCTCCAGGAATCTGTCCAACCCCCTTTTGAAGGCATCCAGGCCAGGTGCCATCACCCCATCCTGTGGCAGGGAGTTCCACAGACTAACAACGTGCTGGGTTGGAAAAAAAATTCTTTTGTTTTGTTCTCAGCCTCCCAAAATAAAGGCCTCCCGCCCCTCCCCCAGGGGACCCAGGCCCTAATCCTAGATGGTCCCCCCCCCCAGCAAGGGAGCATTAGGGGTGCAGCAACCCCCCTTCTCCCACTAAGCCTGCTTTCGGTGCTCCAGGGGGGGGACAAAGGAGGTCCCCAGCATTCCCCCCCCAAAAAAAAGCCCTGGTAGGACATCATGTCTAGGGTCCCGCTGGAAGGGAAGGACGCAGCCGGCAACCCCCCCCCCCACACACACACACAGCCAAAAGCATCATCAAAGTCTGTTTTACAGAGCGTTTGGGTGTGTGTGTGTGTGTGTATCCTGGCCCCGAAGGCGGTGGGTATTTGGGGGGGGGGGCAGGCGGACCTTCAACTCCTTGACTCCCCCCCCCAAACCTCTCTCTGGTCCCCTCCCTACAGCCGCCCTGCGTGGTACCAACCCCCCCTTTTTTTTCCCACGGGGATCTCCGCCTCCCCCCTTGTCTTCCCGCTCCTCCTCCTCCTCCTCCTCCTCCTCCTCCTCTCTCTCTCTCCCCCAACCCAACCCCGTTGGTCCCCAAACCTGGCCTGGAAGATGGCAAGGATGCGGTGGGGATGGGGTGGGGGGGATGCTGCGACGCCCCCGGAACAGGGGGGCTCCCACCACCACCACCACCACCACCACCACCACCACCTTCCCTCTGCAAGGCTCGCCGATGTCCCGGGTGCAGCCGATGCCGAAGGCTCAAGGGTGTGTGTGTGTGTGCGGGGGGGTCATCTCCCCTCTTCTCCCCCCCCTCCCCGCCGCCGCCGCCGCCGCCGCCGCTTCCCCTGCACTGCGGAGAAGGGACCCAAGGCGGCAGGGAGGCACCTTCTTTCATTCCCTCCCTCCTTCTCTCCTTCTCTCCTTCTTTCTTTCTTTCCTTCCTTCCTTCCTTCCTTCTTTCCTTCCGCCGGCCTTGCAGATGCCCCCCCCCCTTTTTACCTCCTCCTCCTCCTCCTCCTCCTCCGGCTCCTTTCAAGGCGATGAAAAAGCAGCAAACCCCCCCCCCAAGCGATGATGCTCCCCCCGCTGCTCTCCTCCGCCTCGGGCGTCTTCCTGGCTTGGGGGAGGTGGGGCGGCGCGGGTGCCGGCGACCCTTGGCATCTATTGTCACCAACACCACACACACATACACTCACACGTACACAAGCATCTCCCGCCTCCGGACTGGCCGGCCCTCCCTCCTCCCCCCCCCCCAGCATCCTCCTCCTCCTCCTCCTCTCTCCTCTCTCTCTCTCTCTCTCTCTCTCTCTCTCTTGAATTTTTGGTTTCCGTTTTTTCTTAAACAATCATTTTGGTTTCCTTTTCTTTAATTTTTTTTAAATAACCGATTTTAAACAGTATAATAAATTTAATTTAAAAAATTAAATAAATAAATAAAGGCTAAATAAAGGCAAAATAGATAGATAGATAGATAGATAGATAGATAGATAGATAGATAGATAGATAAAGGCAAAATAAATAAATAAATAAATAAATAAATAATGTTTTCATATTGGTTTTACATGCCTTGTGATACCTATATGTTGATGTTTATTTTTAACTGTTGTACTAGATGCACGTAACCTTTTTTAAAAAAACTATTTTGCTTAGCTTTTCTTTTTTAAAAGAATTATTATTCTGGGATTCGGCCCTTCGCCCCCCCCCCCTCCTTTAGCGGGCTCAAGGTTCACTCAGCCTTCCATCCTTCCGAGGTCGGTAAAATGAGTACCCAGCTTGCTGGGGGCAATGTGTAGCCTGCGCACTGTAATTAAAAAATTGTAAACCGCCTAGAGACTACTTGAAGTGGTATGGGGCGGTATATAAGCAGAACACTTTCACGAGAAGGATGCTGAAAGCTATAAAATGGACAACACCCCCCCCCCCAGGGGTGGCTCTCCAGAAGTGTGGGGATGAGGTGGGGCAACTCCAGCTGGTTCCCCTGGGCAGCCAAAAGGCAGTGAAAAGCAGTGGTGAGAGCGCTGGGTGGGTGAGCCGGGGTTAAAGGTCCCCATTTGGGGAGGGAGGTGGGACAGCAACACACAGACACACACATGGGGGGAGAGAGAGGGAGAGAGGGGGCCTCCCTTGGGCTGGTAGAGAATTAGAGTGAGGTGAGGGGCCAGAAGGGGTGGGTTGGAAGTGTAATTTAAACAGAATAAAAAGCATGACAAAGAGATGGATGGCATTTCCTGTACAAGAAAACCACAAGAAAAACAGGTAGTGTTACTCTAGGTCTGGCTCCTTCTGCTCTGCCAGCTTGGGTTGGGAGAGTGAGAACAGACCAAAGAAAATGTTTTTTTCACCCAGCACCGTTGTTAGTCTGCGGAACTCCCTGCCACAGGGATGGGGGGATGGCATCCGGCCAGGATGCCTTCAAAAGGGGAATTGGACAGATTCCTGGAGGAGGAAAAGTCCATCATCCAGGTGACAAACCCTGGATGGAGATGTGTCATCTGGTGGGGCCACTGTGAGATACAGGAAGCTGGACTAGATGAGCCTTTGGCCTGATCCAGCGTGGCTCTTCTTATGTTTCTCCTGGAGCAGAATGTCTGTGAAGATTCTCAGTCATCCAGGTGAGTTTATCTGGAAGTTGAGTCCTCATGGCTACTGGACTTTTTTTTTTTTTGAGAGAGAGAGAGATAGAAACGTTTCACTGTTCCTCCAAATAGCTTCATCAGTGGAAGCAGAAGGTGGAAAGGTATGGGGAGAAGACCCTTCCACGGGGTAGGGGGGGGGCATAAGGTTTCCCAGACAGGCCTACCTATTGGGGACTCTTTGGGAGAAGTGGTCGGCCCACTTCACGCCTGGCATCAAGTCCTGACACCCCCACCACCCAAATCCCTAGTCGCTCCCCTTCCCCAGTTCAAACATTTGATCCCCCGAGAAATGCAGCTTGTGGTGCTGAGCAGAACTGGGCAGGGCCTGCCTCTTCTTGAAAAGTTTGGGGATGCGGTGTGTGTGTGTGTGGGGGGTGGCTTTAGCGCCACCGCTGCACCGCTGGAGGCCCTCCGCCCGCCCGCCCCCAGCAACACCCGCATCCTTGCGCCTTTGAGCATTGCAGTGGGCAAGGGTTGCTCACTCCCAGAGAAGGCCGGGAAATGTAGTCCCACTGAGCTGGCTTTGAAAAAGAAGAGACCACTCCGGGGAAGGAAGACCCAAGACTTGACCACGAGGTGGGATGGACAGGGTGAGGCTGTTGCGGCGGGGCAGCAGCAGGTAGACACTGCTGGGCCACAGAAGCTCCACCCACAACGGTGCCAATTCCTACCTAGGCAGCCCAAATTTGGGGGGGGGGGAAGAGGCAGAAAGGGTCCCTGTGAAGGATGTTAGAACTCTGCACGTGTGTGTGTGTGTGTGTGTGTGTGTGTGTGTGTGTGTGTGTGTGTGTGTGTGTGTGTGTGTGTGTGTGTGTGTGTGTGTGTGTGTGTGTGTGTGTGTGTTTAAGGGGGGGGAGACACACAGACAAAGGCACTGGCTTATTGGAATGAAAGGGCAGAAGAGGTAGCGAGCCGGGCTGCTTTTCTCAGAGGAGCGGGTTAACCGGTGGAACTCCCCGCCACAAGGTGCAAAAGATATGGTCCCTAACCTGCAGCTTTTCGAGGTCCTTATCAGGAGATAAGAGATATCCAGGGCCAAAGAGGGCTTGGCACGGGAGGGCTGTGGCCCCAGGAGGGCTGGGTGGTGGGGCTGGGCCCTATTATTTATTTACCTTGCGCAGGATCCCCATTCGCTACTAGCCAAGCTGCTTGCCTTCTTCCGACGCCTCTCCCTCCGCCCTCCGTCTGTCGGGAAACCTGGCCAGGTCCTCGGTGCCTGTGTCTCCCCTTTCTCCTCCCTTTAGGGGCTGGATCCGATCTTCTCCACGGCTGCACGTGATGGATTCTCACGTGCACCGAGCCCCTGCGTGCGTGGTCTCCTCCGGATGGGGCTGGGAGGCTTTGCGGAGGGGGAAGCGAGCAAGGATCTCTCTGTCCCGGATGCTCTACCCCTACACACCACCCCCACCATCACCCCCACCAAGGATCCGTGGTCCAGGAGGGCAGCAGGAGGTCGCCGGGTCACAGGGAACCCGGGATGCTCGGGGTAGGAGCCGCAGGGAAGAAGACCGGCGCATGGAGTGGGGTTAGGGGGATGGGGGTGCATTGGTCCCTCCTGGCGAGCTGCGAAAACCCCCAACCCCCAACCCCTCTCCCCGCGCTATGGCCATGCCTTAGGAGGGCTCAGCTGGGCAAAATCTGCAGGGCGCGCGCGCGTGTGCAGTTTTATTTCGGCTGGTGCCCGGACGGGCGTCGGTGCGGACGCAGGGATGACTGGCTGGCGGCCTTTCCAGGGACCCGCGTGCCTGGCCCTGTTTGGGTTGCACGTGTGAGCGGACCAGCTCTGGCAGGCGGAAACAGGGAAAGCAGGCCACGGGGACGAGGCTCTGGTCGCTCCCGGTGGAGGTCCATCTGCCCTCCCTCCTCATAAGAACATAAGAAGAGCCATCATGCTGGATCAGGCCAAAGGCCCATCTAGTCCAGCTTCCTGGATCTCACAGTGGCCGCACCAGATGCTTCTGGGAGCGCATGAGACTAGATCTCTGACTCCTGATCCCACTCCCCTGCAACTGGCCCTTGAAGCACCCTGGTTTTAAGCCTGGAGATTACACATCTCCCTCATGGTTTGTCACCTGTGATGGACTTTTCCTCTAGGAATCTGTCCAATCCCCTTTTGAAGGCATCCAGGCCAGATGCCATCACCACATCCTGTGGCAGGGCGTTCCATAGACTAACAACGCGCTGGGTGAAAAAATATCGACAGAGCCTGGACACCATTTTCTAGCCGCCGAAAGTGGGGTGGGGGGTGGGCTGATCCTCCCTTGGGGAAGCCTACACCAGCGGCCGGGGGAAGAAAGAGGTTTGAGGGGGGGACTCTTGGCATCCTGAGAGCCCCTCCCCCAACCCTAAGCCCCACCCACCCCCACTTCACCTCTGGCTCCTTCGGTGCCAGGGGAAGCCCCTCTGCCCAGCCCGACGTCTTTTGAAGGTCCTGACACAGGTTGCGGGATTCTGTACCCCAAGATGCTCTAAGCCAGTGGTTCTCCACCGGTGGGTCCCCAGATGTTCCTGGACTGCAACTCCCAGAAACCCCTTCCAGCACAGCGAGTGGTGGAGGCTTCTGGGAGCTGCTGTCCAGGAACATCTGGGGACCCACCGGTGGAGAACCACTGCTCTAAGCACATCTGGTCTCACCTGATTTCGGAAGCTAAGCAGGGTCAGGCCTGGTTAGTATTCGGATGGGAGACCACCAGGGAATACCAGGTGCTGTGGGCGCCTGGAGAAGGAACTGGCAAACCACTCCAGTATTCCTGCCAAGAAAACTCCATGGACATGGGGTCACAAAGAGTCAGTCAGAACTGTAACAACACACACACATGCTCAAAGCAGGCTGCTGAAGCAACGTTTTACACTGGATAATGGCTTAAGAAACCTTGGCTTGTATTGAATCCGGGGAGATCCGCGTGAAACATCAGTGTCTATTTTAGGACAGCTGGAAACCATGTCAGGGTGTGCAGGTAAGGGCTGAGGAGGAAGGCTGAATCTCAGGTAGCTGCCCCGTGGCACAGTGATTAAATGCCTCTCCTGCGGGTAAAACTGTGCTCATGACCTGGGGTTCAATCCCCAGTAGCTGGCTCCTCATCCTTCCATCCTTCTGAGGTCAGTAAAATGAGCACCCAGCTTGCTAGGGGGTGGAGGGAATGTGTAGCCTGCATTAGTGTAATTAAAAACTGTAAACCGCCCAGAGTCTACTTCAAGTGGTATGGGGCGGTATATATAAGCAGAACACTTTGGTGTATAGAAAGAGAGAGGAGGGTGTAACACTGTCCCAAATATCTTACAAATATCTATATGGCAGCAGGGGCAGGAAGAAAATATTATAAATGTATTCTGGAAGACTTTCTCTGCCTGGATCTGATAGCTGTTGTGAGTTTTTGGGGCTTTTTGGACATGTTCTGGAAGTTTTTCTTCCTGACATTTCACCAGATTCTGTGGTTGGCATCTTCAGAGGGCAAGGAGCTCAGGGAACTAGGAGTTCTTTCTGTGCTCAGAGATATAGAGTGTGTGAGACTGTGAGGTTTTAAACTTGCGGGAAAGGGAAAACTTGTCCTATGCAGGAGAACAGATGTTAGCCATTGTATTGTGATGGAGGGATTAAGAAGTTTCACTGCAATCTAGGGTGGCAGCAATCCCTCTCTGTGGTTGATGGGTGTCCTTAGCTGTTCTATTGTGTGAACTGATCACTGGTCCTTGTGGCTGGGGGGGGAACCATTGAACTTTGATCTTTTGCAGGCGGTACTTTTCAGTACTGGAAGCCAGGCTTTGTTGATTTTTAGACTTTCTTCTTTTTTGTTGAAACTGTGCTTATGTTTGTGGATTTCAATGGCTTCCCTGTGTAGTCTGACACAGTGAGTGGTAGTGTCGTCCAGTATCTCTGTGAACTGGAAAGAGGATTTCATGTCCAGTTTGTTTCAGGGTGTGTTCAGCTCCTGCTGATTTTTCAGGTTGTTTTAGTCTGCAGTGTCTTTTCATGTTCTTTTATTCTGGTCTGGATGCTGCGCTTTGTGGTCCCTATATATTAGATAGATAGATAGATAGATAGATAGATAGATAGAGATAGATAGATAGATAGATAGATAGATAGATAGATAGATAGATAGATAGATAGATAGATAGATATGTGTGTTCGGTAGCAGCGGAGTCAGACTTCAGGATTTCAAGGGCCACACTCTGCCAGCCTTGGGCAGGCTACATGGTTGGTTGGTTGACTGATTGACTGACTGACTGACTGATTGATTGATTGATATATTGCCCTGTTAGAGCAATGCACTATTCTACCTGGGGATCAGCCAGCTTTTTCTTTGGATGGTGTAAAAAGACTCTCCTCCCACCGCTCCAAGCCTGAATTTGTAGTTGGATTACAAATTCACGAATTCTGTCTGTCAAAGATGCGAACGGTTTGCCCTGAAGATGGTGCTAAAGTTCCGTGAAAACCCGGCCGCTCTGGGAAAAAGGAATTTTAGTGGAAGAGCAGCCCGGAAATCCAGTCCAAATTTTTTAAAAAAGTAACTAATCAACAGACAAGGAGGAAACACGCCGGCAGGCTGGGAGGAAGTTGGTGGTGGGGCGGGGTGGGGAGGGCAGGACAGAATGATGACCTGAAGCTTAGAAGCCAAAATTTTCTTGGTTTAAGGATGGGGCGTGTTTGTCGCCCTTTGAGAGACCAGGGCAGGGAGATATCAAAGGCTTTGCTCCAGCTTGTGGTGCTGAGTAGAACGGGCGTCTGTGGTGTGTGTGTGTGTGTGTGTGTGGCAACAACCGTAATGGAAGCAAAGCAAAAAAGCAACGCGTTCTGCTTATATACCACCCCATAGCGCTCCAAGCACTCTCTGGGTGGTTCGCAATGTATTAATGCAAACGACACAACACCCGCCTCCCCCCCCCCACTCCCCAGAAGGCTGGGTACCCATTTTACCGACCTCAATAGAAGGCTGAGTCCACCATGAGCCGGCTCTCTGGGATTGAACCCCGTGGTCCTGAGCACCGTTTTAGCTGCAGGAGAGGCATTTTTAACCACTGCGCCAAGAGGCTCTCCACCGCCTTGATGGGTGGTGGGGAGGGGAGCAGGCGGGCTGCAGACGCCAACTCCAGGCTTGGAGCGGTGGGCAGGAGAAAGAATTTGGGATCAGAATAGGAAGGAGGAGGTTGTCGGTGAAAATACTGGATATTGTATTTTTTTATTTTTTTTTGGAACAGAGGTTGGGGGAAATCCCCTTGTCCACCTGCTAGCACGCCATTCCTGGACTGTTTTAAAAGAATATTTTACATATTTTAATGACTCATCCATTCAGAGCAGTGGTTCTCAACCTGTGGGTCCCCAGATGTTCCTAGACTGCAACTCCCAGAAACCCCTTCCAGCACAGGGAGTGGTGGAGGCTTCTGGGAGTTGCAGTCCGGGAACATCTGGAGACCCACAGGTTGAGAAACACTGGTTTAGAGTCACAGGTAGCTTTTTGGGTGGGTGGGTGGAGGGTTGTCAGCCCAGCTGAAAAGAGTCCCCCCCCCCAAGAGCTGACCTATTGTGCGAACCTGGAATTGATAAAGATGAAAACAGAAAACACTTTTTTAAAAAATGGACCCGGTAGAGATCACAGTGAGATTTATTTTATCAGGGTGGGGACACTTGGGAATTTACAATGTGACTAATAAATCTCCTGGAAGCAAACATTGCCAGCAAAGGGAAAAGGTGTGGATAAACAGGAGGCATCAGCATCCATCCCCAAAATGAACACCTCTCTTTCCCTCTCTCCATGAAAAACAAGAGAGTGGGATCCACAGAACACCTGGACAACATCTGGATCCCGGTTTCGTCTGACCTCCTTTTGAATCCAGAGGGAGGCGAGAGACGCTGGAGTGGACTCCCTCTCCCCACCCCCGCCGCCACCACCACCCAACCCCCTTGGAACTGGAACCCAAAAAGTGAAGAAGAATTAACCTTATCCTTACCTTATTGATAAGCTAACCTTATTGATAAGCTGCTTATCAATGCATTTTGAAAAACAAGTTAATTGCATACAGTAGATATAGGGCACTTTTACACGACCCCTAAGATCCGCTGGCCACTTAAATTCGGACCAGAGATTGTGGGGGTTTGTCGCTCTTCCTGTGTTCCCACCCCTCCGCACTCCATTGTTCCTGTCTGCGTGGGGGGGGGAGAAAAAAGGGAGAAAAAATGCAGGCTCACCTCCCTCTGAGGGTGGAAGCCACCCAGTCGTCCTCCTGATTCCTGTCTCTTAAAGGGGCAGTGGAGACAAAAAAAAACAAACACAAGGCGAGGAGAGCCCGGCACTCACTGCTTTACATCCGCATCAGAAATTTTTCACATTCGGAGACCAGGTACTTGAAAATGCGCTGGGACACGCTCAGGTGGGCGTGGTCGTACTTTTAATTTTTTTAAAGTCCACAGCTGGTGGGAAAATATTTTTAAGCTCCGGATCTGGGAGCCCTTTGCCTCGGATTTTAAGGGTCATGTAAAAGCGCCCATAGACATAAAGGGGAAATTTCCAACAAGCAGCCAAACTTCATGCAACTAGCATGGCATGTAGAGGATATTCACACAGCCAAGGATCAAAAGCACCAAGGAATAGCTTGGGTTTCCTTTTACCCCTCTCGGACTTTCTCCCTTGGGGGTGGAATAGAGTAGCAGGATATTCTGCCTCTGGGCTGCTCCATCTCCAAGGTTTCCCATCATCTCAGCAAAGAGAAGCAGCCTGAGATAAGGAGGATGAAAGCTATTCTCCCTCATGGGATCTCATCAGGGCAGGGAGGTCTAACGCTGGCATGTAACTGGAGAGGGAGGAGAGGGAGAGTGGGAGAGCAATGGGTTAAAATTGAAGAGATCCTCTTCAGTGGAAGCCTTGAAGATTGATGATTTCACCCTGTGGTTCTCCACCGGTAGGTCCCCAGAGGTTCCTGGACTGCAACTCTCTTTTCCTGTAGTTTGAGACCATTGCCCCGCGTCCTAGTCTCTGAAGCCAGGGAAAACAAAGGTCCCCTCTTTTTGCTATGACATCCTTTCAAATATTTAAACATAGCTATCATATCCCCCCCCCCTGCTAAACATTCCCAGCTCCCTAAGCCGCTCCTTGTAAGACATTGCTTCCAGACCCTCAATCAGCCTTCCGTGTTTGTTTGACTGTCTGTAACAGTCTCCAAGGCTCTCCAAGGCTGTGACACAACAGACACCTACCCAAGGCTGTTCCTACCACCACCATTTACATGAGCGCATGCAAGGGCATGCCACAGGGATGGGGTGATGGCATCTGGCCTGGATGCCTTCAAAAGGGGATTGGACAGATTCCTGGAGGAAAAGTCCATCACAGGTTACAAACCATGAGGGGGAGAGGTGTCGTCTCCAGGCTTAAAAAAACAGGGTCCTTCAAGGGCCAGATGATGCAGGGGAGTGGTCTCAGGAGACAGAGATCTAGTCTCGTGCACTCCCAGAGGCATCTGGTGGGGCCACTGTGAGATCCAGGAAGCTGGACTAGATGGGCCTTTGGCCTGATCCAGCACGGCTCTTCTTAGGTTCTTATGTTCTTTTGAGGACGTGGACTGGATCTCTGAAATAAGACTGTGAGCTCTTAAATTTACTTCTTTTCTTTTGTCCTCCAGCCGAGATTGACTAGGATGGCTCCTTCTTCGGGTGCCAGATTAAGAAATACAACTGAAACATTTATCTCTTCAGAACATCATTGCCCCAGGGGAGAGGAAATGTGGGAACTCCAGCTGGGTCCCTGTACCTGTATCTTCTTTTAGCAAGGCCCCCTCTCTCACCTTGCTTCTTCTTCAGGTAGAAGATGAGGCCGGGAGCCAGAAAGACCAGCCCCAGGACGAATCCTGCCACTCCTGTCCACCTCTTGCTCCTGGCCAAGTTCGACTGGGGCTCTGGAGAGAGAGAGAGAAGAGGTCAGGATCATAGACTCATAGAATCACAGAGTTGGACAAGACCTCAAGGGCCATCCAGTCCAACCCCCTGCCATGCAGGAACCCCATCACAATATTTCTGACGCATGGCCATCCAGCCTCTGCTTAAAAACCTCCAAAGAAGGAGACTCCACCACCCTCTGTGGCAGCGTATTCCACTGCCAAACAGCTCTAACTATCATGAAGTTCTTCCCAATGTTTAAATGGACCAGACCTTCATTCCTGCTCCATTTTTAGACCCCCTGAGACCCTGACCCAGAGGAGGCCGGGAAGGCAGACCAGGGCTGGGGACCTGTGGGGTGGCTGGGGTGGGTCTCCGTGGTCTCACCTTACCCCACTGGACGGAGACGGGCTCCGGGAAGCTGGCGTGTTCCACCTGGCAGGCGTAGACGTCTCCGCGCTCCGGCTGGGCCTCCAGCAGCACCGCCATCTGGAAGGTCCAGTCCCCGTTCCGGATGAGGTCCGTGGTGAACACGCGGGACTCCTCTTCCTCCTTCCCGTTCCAGAACCAGGTGATCTCGATCTCGGAGGGCCAGAATCCGGCCACGTTGCAAATCAGGAGAGTGTTGTGAGAGAGGAGGGGGAGTCATAGCTGGAGGGGGCGATTTTCACCAGAGGCTGAACTGGAGATGGGTTGGGGGGGGGAGAGAAGGTAAGGGGAGGCCATAAGTCCTCCGGTGTGACTTAAGAAGCAGCTTTTTACAACTGCCCATCTTGCCTCTAACAAGACTCCTGCCCTGGCTACAACATCACCTAGCCATGCACTGTTGAACACCACCTTTATCAAGGACTTTAAAAGTAACCTCCTGGTAAAGCACATCTTCTACCTTGTCTGAACTTTTGGGACCTGCTTTGAAGAAAGGTGATTTACACTCGAAAGCTTGCAATGTTCCTTTTTTTTATTTTTAATAGTGGCCTATAAAGGTATTGTCTGTAACCTATTTTATTTATTATTTACTTTATTTCATTTTGAGTGTTTTTTTACCCCGCCTTTCTCCTTCGAAAAGGACCCAAGGCGGCTTCCAGTAAAGATGGGCAGTATAGATGGGGGGGGTGTGGCTCAGCGGACTAAGGCTCTGAAAACTTGAGTCGGCAACTCCATGGTTCGAATCCCGGGGCCACACAGTGGAGCGATCACCCCAGCTCCTGCCAACCTAGCAGTTTGAAAGCATTTAAATGCAAGTAGATAAATGAGGTCGGTAAAATGAGGAAGCTTGTAAAGCCTGCACACTGGAAGGTAAAACACTGTTTCAGAACACTTTGCAGCAGGAAGGTAAAACACTGTTTCCTTGCAGCCATGCTAGCCACGTGGCCACTGACTTGCACAACACTGGCTCTTTGGCATGAATACAGAGATGAGCATCGCCCCCTAGAGTTGGACACGAATAGCACACATGTGCAGGGAACCTTTACCTTTTACCTTTATAGATAGATAGATACTTTATTGTCATAGTACATAGTACAACGAAATTGAATACTATCCCTGGTGCACTTAAAAAGATAAAAAACATTTAAAAGGTAAATGAACCCACTTGGGTGTTAAGGTCATCAGGTGAGGCCTTTGTCTCCATCCCACCACCTTCACAGGTGCGTCTTGTGAGAACCCATGAAAGGGCCTTCTCTATTGCTGCTCCCAGACTTTGGAACTCCCTCCCACTGGAGTCCCGACTGGCCTCATCATGGCTGTCCTTCCTGAAGCAGGCCAAGACCTTCCTCTTCAGGCAAACTTTCCCTGAATGAGGGAAAGTATGTGACTTTTTAGATGGATGATTGCATAGTCTAACTTCATAGGTACACCTATGTTTTCCGTGTCAGTTTCCATCTCTCATTGTCGATTTTTCTTTTCTTTTTTGTGCTCTTTGTAGCCTTAAATGTTATATTTTAACGTTCTAAGACGCCTCTCCTAATTCCCTGTTCTTCACCTGAATATATCTTAAAATGTTCTGGGCTGTATGTCCCTCATTACTGTAAGCCACTTTGGCTCCTTTTCCAAGGAGAAATAAAAATCTTCAAAACAAACAAACAAACAAACAAACAAACAAACAAACAAACAGATCAGTACAATTAAGACATCGTTAAGAGGAGTAAGGAGTCAAGAATCTGTCCCTTGCCCTCCTTAGAACATAAGAGCATAAGAAGAGCCATGCTGGATCAGGCCAAAGGCCCATCTAGCCCAGCTTCCTGGATCTCACAGTGGCCCCACCAAATGTATCCGGAAGCACACGAGACTAGATCTCTGTCTCCTGATAGCACTCCCCTGCATCTGGCCCTTGAAGTACCCTGGTTTTAAGCCTGGAGATGACACATCTCCATCATGGTTTGTCACCTGTGGAGATCCTGGGGACCCCATCTGGGGTGGGGTGGGGGAGAAGGCACCCAGGGCCACCGAAAGGCCAGGGTCTCCCTCTTTCAACCAGTCTCCCTCTGATGAGCTCACTCTTCACTTCTCTGTGTCTCCTTCCCTCTCCCTCTCCCTTTGCTCCTTCTCCACTCCCGCTCTCCTGCTGCAGTCCAGAACACCCACACGATGGTGGAATTCATCCAGAAGACCCTCCCTTCTGGCAGGGAGGCCGGGGAGCTCCTATACCTGTTTGACCAGGAGGAGATCCTCCACGTGGACTGGGACCAGCAGCAGACCGTCTGGAGGCTGCCCGACCTTTCGGCGCTGGGTGATGTTCGAGGCCCGGAGGGCGCTGGCGAACCTGGCCGTCCTGGAGCGCAACCTGGAGATTATGATGAACTTCACCAACCAGATGCGGGCCCAGAATGGTACCTGGAGGAGGAGGAGGAGGAGGAGGAGGAGGAAGGACTGGTTGTCCCTCCCCTGTCTCCCCTTGACCCCAACCAACACCCCCATGACAGTGAGCTTCCTAACCCAAGGGAGGGGGCCTACTGCCTTGACCCACCCCACTCCACAATTCAGCCCTCCTGATATTTTGGACCACAACTCCCAGAATTCTAAGCTTAGATTGCCAATGGCAAAGGGCTGTGGGAGTTGTGGTCCAAAACATCTGGAGGGCCAGAGTTTGGACATGCTAGCCTCAGACGACCTAGATGGAGGAAATTGTTGAAGGCAACTGTTGCGCGGACAGCGCCGCTAAATGGGATGCACCTGAGATACCGGGCAAGGCTATTCAGTTATTGGTTTCAGCCAAGCCCAAGATGATGCCTTTGAGTATCAAGGATCTCCTTGAGCGTCATCCATGAGCTTCTCTTTCTGAGCTCTGACATAACATCCACATCCTTTGGTCTCAGTGTGAGACCAAGGGACATGGACATTAATGGTTTTAGGTCTCCGTTGACCATCGGCAAGATTTTCCATCGAGCCAGGCATAACTCTTAAGGGAAAATGGCCAACGGTGTCTTGTTGGTCCGAATCTCCCCGATCCACATTCAATTTCTTTGCTTTACTAAATGGAGTGGAAGTGGGTGGTGGTTGCTTATGGGGATCAAGGAGCATTAAAATGCACGTCAAGTTCTGAAATGAGGCAGATAGGGTAGGGGAGGCTGCCATGTTGTCCCTAGGAACGGGGGTTAAAAGGGAAGAGTGGGAGAGGCGTCTGGTTTTCGTCCTACCGAAACAATATTGGTGGAAGAGCAGGTAAATGATAGCTCAGTGGGTTGGGTGTAGGAAAATGAGTCTACCTACATGCATATTGGGTTTTAACGATGCCAGGCCTCCATGCTCTTCTTCTTCCAAGCAGGAGGCCAGACACACACTTTTATTAGCTGTAAAAGGCAGAGCATGAGATGTGGCGTGATAGCCTACATGTCAGCCTGCCATAGGCTGATGAACTCCTGGGAAGGGCTTACGTGACGTGGACGTGTCACCTAGCGAGGGACTGGATGATGGATAACCAAGCAGCTTGTTATTTCCTTACATCCCATTCCATGACGTGAGCAGTGCACGTAGGAGGGGTCTTGTTTTTTCCTATGGCCATGTCATGGCCTGGTGGGAGGAAGAGATAACAGTAGCCTGCTTCCTGAATGTTAGATCCCTTGGGATCCATTGTCCTCTCCCAGGGCATCCCCGCGCAGGGGGGCTCAATATTTCCCACGGGACCCTTGTGCAGGAGGCTTGCTGGGTGTGCTTATTAATATCTCCCAAGGGGACATTTCTATAGTTGGGTACTTACCTGTGGAGCCTGGGCTCAAGAGTTGGATTTCCCCACAACATGCCTCCCAGGGGGGAAGCCAGCTGGTCTATGCCTTGGGTGAGTGGCACTTGATGGACTCCATACCTAGAAAACCCAGACGAGGCTCACCCAAACATAAGAACATAAGACATAATAAGAAGAGCTTTGCTGGATCAGGCCAAAGGCCCATCTAGTCCAGCTTCCTGTATCTCACAGCGGCCCCACCAGATGCGTTTGGGAGCGCATGAGACTAGATATCTGTCTCCTGATACCACTCCACTGCATCTGGCCCTTGAACTACCCTGGTTTAAAGCCTAGAGATTACATATCTCCATCATGGTTTGTAACCCGTGATGGACTTTTCCTCTAGGAATCTGTCCAATCCCCTTTTGAAGGCATCCAGGCCAGATGCCATCACCACATCCTGTGGCAGGGAGTTCCATAGACTTACAACGCGCTGGGTGAAAAAATATTTTCTTTTGTCAGTTCTTACTCTCCCAGCACTCAATTTGAGTGTATGTCCCCTAGTTCTGGTATTTTGAGAGAGGGAGAAGAGCTTCCCTCTATCCACTTTACTCATACCCTGCATTATTTTGTATGTCTCAATCATATCCCCCCTCAAGCGCCTTTTTTCCAGACTAAAGAGGCCCAATTGTTTTAGCCTTTCTTCATAAGGGAGGTGCCCCAGCCCAGTAATCATTTTAGTCGCTCTCTTCTGCACCTTTTCCAGTTCCACTATGTCTTTCTTGAGATGCGGTGACCAGAATTGTACACAATACTCCAGGTGGGGCCTTACTATTGTTTTGTATAACGGCATTATAATGTTGGCTGTTTTATTTTCAATCCCCTTTTTGATAATCCCTAGCATGGAATTGGCCTTCTTCACTATGCTGTTATTAATTACAGTAGGACCCCCTGTATCCACTGATTCATTATCCACAGATTCAGTTATCCACGGTTGGCAGAGGAAAAAAATAAATAAATATTTCAGCAGGCGCAAAGCAAGCTACTGTCACAAACAGCAGCTGCAAAGCAAGCTACTGTTGCAAAACAGCAGCGGTAAAGCAAGTTTCTATCACAAAACAGCAAGTTTTGGGGAACATTTTGGGGCGTTCTCTCTTATCCACGGTTTTCATTACCCACGGGAAGGCTTGGAACCAATCCCCAGCAGATACTGGGTTCTGACTGTATTATAAGATAGGAATAGGTTGTCCTAGCCCAGGCTCCCTCCAGGCACGCTTCCTGATACCTGGCAGCTTCCTCGTCATCAATCTACTCTGTAACATATTATTTAAAGCCTATTTCTTTGGACGGCAGGATCTTACCTGCACAGATTATGGTTAGCAGGACCTGGGGAGGTCCTCTCCTGGGGTTGCCACCTAGGACCACCTGAAGGGTCTCCTTCATCCCAAAGGCCACATGGGGGTTCATGGGAGGAAAAAGGAGAGCTCTGGGCCCAAAGTGTGTGTGTGGGGGAATCACCACATTTCTCCATCTTCCCCCCAAGTCCCTCCTTCGGCGACCGTGTACCCCAAAAACCCCGTGGAACTGAGGGAGCCCAACGTGCTCATCTGCTTCGTGGACCGGTTCTCCCTGCCAGTGCTGAACATCACCTGGCTGAAGAACAGGCAGGTGGTCTCCAAGGGTGTGCAGGAGACGGGCTTCCTCCCCAGCCAGGACTGGACTTTCCGCCAGTTCTCCTACCTGCCCTTCATCCCGGAGGAGGGCGACCTCTACGCCTGCCAGGTGGACCACTGGGGCCTCCAGGAGAGCCTGATCCGCCCCTGGGGTAAGCAGGAGGGGGCCTCCTATGAGCCTCAGCAATTGGCAGACCAGAGCTAAGAAGGACACCCATTCCAAAAAGATGAATGGAAAAGGAAGGGCATCTTTATTTGCTCGTGTCTTCGTTCCAGTTCATGGAACGCTTTCCTCAAATTATAATCCAGTTGTTCCCAATTCAGCATTTTGGTAGACCCTGCTCCTTCCCCCCCCCTGCCGTTTGGGACTGTGGGCATTATTTTGGCCTCTGAAATTCTTCTGAGACGTTTTCGGGTGCTGTTGTTGCTGTTTCGTTGATGATCCCTATGCCTCGATTTAGGAAGACAGATGAAAATAGACACGTGTGCCATCTCTTCTCTCTTGATGTCAACCTGCCACCATCAATTCTGTTGCTTACGGTGGCAAGGGAATTGTAAGAGGTCATTGTAAGAGCCTTGTGGCCCAGTGGTTGAATGCCTGTCCTGCAGGTAAAACTGCTCACGACCTGGGGTTCAATCCCAATTAGCCGGCTCAAGGTTCACTCAGCCTTCCTTTCCTTCCGAGGTTGGTAAAACGAGTACCCAGCTTGCGGGGGGGGCAATACTGTAATTAAACTGTAAACCACCCAGAGACTACCTGGAGTGGTATGGGGCGGTGTCTATAAGCAGAACTCCTCAGCCAGGGGGGGTCGGTCAGGGAGGGACACACGGACGGAGGCTCATTTCTTTACCCCCTGCCTTTCCCAGACCCCAAGCTGCCTCCTCCTGCCTCTGAGACGCCCGTGGAGGTGCTGTGTGGCCTGGGCTTGGCCTTTGGCATCCTGGGGGCCATTGCCGGCCCCCTCCTCTTCTTCAAGGCCAGGAAGATGGATCGTGGCATGTGAGTCCAGGCCCCTTTTATCCAGCAACTATCCAGCGTCATCCCACAAGCAGTAAAATTACTGCAATGGGACTGGCAAATTACCATAAAGACAAATAGAGCATTGGGACACTGTAAGGAAACAGGTTCAAAATATCACCGGGCCCCCGGGGTGAGGAAGGAAAAAATCTTCCAAGGCTTTTTCAGAAGCGGAGAAAAGTTTATTTTACACTGCAAATGATACTGGCTCTCAGCCGATAGCTCGGGAAATACTGAGGCAACGAACAATAGGAGACAGGAACATTTATCTACTTCCATTCTGCTCTTCCCTCCGCCTCCATGTAAAGAGATAACATGCATGTTGCAGGTGCATTTTAACAAAGAGATTCACACAGGATATTTGCTAGTTAGAAACAATTAATCTTGCAGAACAGTGCCCCCTACCATAGTCATGCTTGCGTCAAGACGCTCCCGCTCGCTTATAGCTTGCAACAAATCATACAGTGCCTCCTTGTTCCAAAGAAAGATACATCTAGCGATCCTGGCTGCTTGCTATTTCAGTATACATGGGAATGGAATTTCAAGGCAAGCTGTGTCTGCCTTTTACTTTGGAAGTTGTGAGGGAAAGTGTAACAGAAAGACAGAGACTGAAATGCTTTTCCTGAACCAAACTCCAGTCATTGCTTTTATGCTTTAAGGCTTATTAAAAGGTATACATATATGTTCAAGTGATTAGTAGTCAGTTACTTCATCTATAGTGACTGCTCATTGATTATACTTAAATTGCCATTTTATCTACAATGACTTTGCTTTGCTGAGTGTTAAGGCAGGATATATGAGTGCATTGGATATATATTGATTATAACCACTTTATTGGCAGTGGCTATTTAAACTATCTTTGAATACAATACCTATCAACACCAGGTTCTTTCAAAGATATAGGCTTTTTTATTGCAATAATTGAATCAATGCATTGCTGGTGCTTCTCTAAGAGAAGGACACTTTCTGGAGATCAGAAAGCTGCACTTATACTCTTTACTTCAACAGAGACATGTCACATATTTCAAGACAAGCATGTGCAAAGGTTCACGTATCCTATCTAAAATTAGAAAACAGTTATCCGGTTTCTAAACAGCAGAACAGATTGTCCATGTGAAATTCAGATGTTTCTCAGTTAACAAAACTTCCTCATTACCTGAAATATTTGCACATATTCTAAGGGCGTTTATACACGACCCCTAAGCTCCGCCGCAAATGGCTGCAAGGTCCGGACCTTAAAAATGTTTACCCACCAGCTCCGGACTTTGCAGACAATTAAGTGCGACCCCGCCCACTTTAGCGTGACCCAGAACAGTTTTCTTGTACCTGCTTTTTGGATGTGACAAATATTTGATCCGGTGTAAGGATAGTGAGTGCGGGGCTCTCCTGGCTTCTGTTTGTTCTTTTTTTGCACCCTGCCCCTTAAAGAGATCTGAATGCTGCTGGGAACAAAACGGAGGTAAACCGGCATTCTTTTCTTTCTTTTTTCTCCCTCCCTCAGGCAGCCAGCAACCAGGAAGTGCGGAGGGGGGTGGGGACAGAGGAAGAGCGAGGAACCCCTAAGATCTCTGGTCCGAATTTAAGTGGCCAGCGGATCTTAGGGGTCGTGTAAAAAGGCCCTTAGTTAAGAAAACAGAAAACAGTTATTTTCTAATATAGCAAACTTATGGGGGGAAAAGACCGTTTGTGGTCAGTGAAGGGAAGTTACTCCAAGAGGCCTCTGTAATTTTCCAGAAAGGGCCCCTTAACACACATCTTCCCGTACAAATACACGTAAGCTTTAAGAGCCTTTATACTATAATATAATATATAATGAATTATAAATTTCTTATTGCCAATGGTTACACCAGGGGTGTTCATCCGGAGAACAGAGAAAGGTTCAGAAGGCTGGCTCTTCGGCTTGAATACGGAGATGTGAGACATATGGAGCACCAAAGAGGGGGAGACCTTTATTACTCCCTGTGCTGGTCCCTTGTAAGGGGTGGGGGGCTCCCTTTTAACCATTTCCTCTCTTGTTCTTTTCCAGGTAACCAAGACCAAAAGGGTGGCCCCCCCTCTGCCAGGCCCTGCCGGCTCGCTAGCTTTCCACCCCTTTCAAGGACTCCCTGGCTCCATTCCCAGGTGGCTGTCAATTCAGTCTTACTCTGATTTCCAGCTAAAAAGTGATTTATCTTCCTAGTGAGGGAGGTAAAGGTAAAAGCCCCCCCCCGCACATGCGTGCTAGTTGTGTCCAACTCTAGGGGGCGGTGCTCATTTCTGTTTTCAAGCCGCAGAGCCAGTGTTGTGCAAGTCCGTGGCCATGTGGCCAGCATGACTGTACAGCAGGCATGTCCAAACTTCAGCCCTCCAGATGTTCTGGACCACAACTCCCACAGTCCTTTGCCATTGGAAATATAGGCTTGGAATTCTGGGAGTTGTGGTCTAAAACATCAGGAGGGCCGAAGTTTGGCCAAGCCTGTTGTACAGAAACACTATTTTACCTTTCCGCTTTTTTACGGCGGTACCTGTTTATCTACTTGCATTTACATGCTTTCGAACTTCTAGGTTGGCAGGAGCTGGGGGTGAACAGCGGGAGCTCGCTCGGCTGCGTGGCACCTGGGATTCGAACTGCCAAGCTGCCGATTTTGCACTTGACAGTTTTCAGAGACCCTCACCTTAATCTCAGCGCTTTCGTAGTCTGACCTACTAAATAAGATTGGTCTTGGTCCAATCCTTTGGCCTCTCCTTCCATGAATATTTCCTTCCCCTCTCCCGTTTTTTTGCAAAGAGTCTTTCCTCCTTTGGGACATTGTTATAAACATCCCTCAGGGATCTGATTAATTTTTATTGTCATTAAAACCAACCTCCTTTCCCCAGAATTTTAGTCTGTCACTCCACTTAAAGCGCATTCAAAGTTAGCTCTGTCTGTCCACGTAAAATTTTCTATGGCTCCTTTCAAACGACCCCTAAAATTCGCTGGCAACTTAAATTCGGATCCCCCCCAGCCAAATATCATGTGGGTTTTGTTCCTCTTGCTGTGTTCCCACCCTTCCGCACTCTGTTGCTTCTGCCTGCGGTGAGGGGAGGGAGAAAAAAGGAAGAAAATAAATGCAGGCTCACCTCCACTCACCTCCGTCTGCATGGGAGCAGCCCCATAGGGATTCCAGTCTGTTAAAGGGGCGGGGGACAACAAAAACCCAGCGTCCACAGCTTTACAATCCACATTGGAATTTTTTTTTTACCTCTGGAGACCAGGTACTTGTAAAGTGTGCTGGGGCACACTTAAGTGGGCATGGGTGTGTTGTAGAGTGGGTTTAGTGATTTCAGCAGTGATTCAGCTCTTTCACATAGCAGGCTGGAGACAGCTTCTAGTGTAACAGCTCTTTATTCAGGGAGAGAACAAGACTGGGGAGTGGGGAGAGGGAGATACATTTATAGGAGCCAGGACTGGCTAGGAAAAGATACATTTTGGAGGGAACAATTACAACCAATCACAAAGCTGCCTTTTGGCAGAGACCAATAGGGTTGAGGATCTAAATGCAGCAACTTGAATAAACCAATAGGCCTGTTCCCTTTGGAACAGGAACAGAAACCAATAGGAAGACAGCTCAATACACAACACCCCTTCCCCACTGGTGGGCACAGCACACGTAATCCTTTAGATATTGTGGGGCCCTGCGACTTCTAATTGATCTCCTGACTATGGGTGTTGCAGGGGCTTGAGCAGGCAGTGTCTGTGGTGGAGAGTCTACTGTAATAGCTTCGTCTGACATGGAGGGGGTTTCAGACAACTCAGTGTCCCTGATCTGTTCCTCGGCACCATGAGGACTTGCAGGAGCAGATTCATTTGCTGAAGCCACTGGTACCTGCACTCCTGGGGCATCTCCGCTCTGATCTTGCAGCTGTGACTCATTCATGGGGGTGGTGTCACTCTCAGGTTGCAATTCTCCCACACCTGTACCAACTCCACTGGGCGCTCTGCGCCTCAGTTGGTCCACGTGCCTATGCCAGACCCTGCCATCTTCAATGGTCACGTAATAAGAGACTGGCCCAGACGCTCTGGTGATCACCCTGGGCACCCACAGGGGACATCTGGCATAATTTCTCACCCAGACCAAATCTTCAGGAGCAAAATACCTTGTAGAGTCGCTCTCTGCCTGTGGAGGTGCTCTAGCATTGCAGTTTGGCATTTTGTCTGGGTGGACATAGTCCAGCACCGTTACCAGTCTTCTACCTAGGAGCAGCTCTGCTGGCGACTTGCCCGTAGTAGTACATGGCGTCGCATACTGCAAGAACAACATTCGGGCAATGCGCGTTGACCAGTCACCCTCCATCAAGCGTGCAATAGATCCTTTGGCTGTCTGCACCATGCGCTCAGCATGCCCATTGGATGAGGGATGAAAGGGAGCTGAGGTGACCCCTCTTATGAAATTATCAGCCAGGAATGCCCTGAATTCTTGGGATACAAAGGCTGCACCATTGTCTGACACAATGGTCTCGGGCAACCCGTGGGTTGCGAACAGCTGTCTCAACGCTTTGATGACTGCAGCTGATGACATGCTGGGAACCATAGCCACCTCTAACCATTTAGAATACGCATCAACGATAACCAAAAAAACCTTTCCTTGGAATGGCTCAGCAAAATCTAAGTGCAGCCAGCTCCAGGGAGTCCGGGTCTGCTCCCACCAGTGGACTGGTGCTCTGGCCACTTCTGGGCGCACTTCCTGACATGCCTTGCACGTCCGTACCCATTGTTCAACATCTTGGTCAATCCCAGGCCACCACACATAGCACCGGGCTAGCGACTTCATCCTGACCATTCCCGGATGCCCCATGTGCAGTGTATCCAGAACCCTGTTTCTCAGTGGTGCTGGGATGATCACCCTGTCTCCCCACAGGAGACAGCCCTTATGCAGGGATAGCTCATGTTGCCTTGTTGCGTATGGTCTAAATTTTTCTTCATGCGGGCCACCTGGCCATCCCCTCTCCACCCAAGTGAGCACATGGGAGAGAGCGGTATCTTTCCTCGTTCTCTCAGCTATTTCAGTGGCAGTTACAGGGCCCCCCGGAAGTGTTTCCAGCATCATCACTCGTTCCGCTGGGGCAGGATCCGCATCGCTCACACCAGGAAGGGGCAAGCGACTTAGTGCATCAGCGTGGCACAACCTTTCCCCTGGAACATGGGTCAGGGTGTACTGGAACCCATGCAGGAATATAGACCATTGCAACATTCTGGGGGAGAGAATCTGCGGCATCTGTTTGTTCGGGTTGAACAATCCTAACAGAGGCTTGTGGTCAGTTTCAAGGCAGAAGTGGCGACCGTATAAATAGTCATGAAACTTTTTAATCCCTGCCACTATTGCCAGGGCTTCCTTGTCAATTTGTGCGTAGTTGCGCTCCGTTGGCGACAACGTACGAAAATAGAATGAGATGGGCTTTCCTGACCCATCTGCTTCCCTATGGCTCAGCACAGCTCCCAGCCCATATTGAGAGGCATTACATGCCAGGACAAGAGGTTTCGACTCATCATAATGAGCAAGGACGCTCCTGCTAGTCAGCATGCCCCACAAAGTGTCAAAGCCTTCTGCTGTGCCTGAGCCCAATGCCACACACTCTTTTTCTTCAATAGTTTATGCAACGGTTCCGCTATTGAAGCTTTCTGAGGTAGGAATGAATGATAAAAGTTAATAAGTCCCAGGAATGACTGTAACTCCGTCTTGTTCTGTGGGTGTGGTGCCTCAGTAATGGCTTTAATTTTAGAGTCAGTGGGGTGGATGCCTGTTGCATCAATTTTAAACCCCAAGAAATCCACAGATGGCACCCCAAAACTGCATTTTTCCTTTTTTAGCTGCAGCCCCACCTCTTTTAAATTTGAGTAACACAGCACGGATACACCCAACTAGTTCCTGGGGGTCTTTCCCAGCAATCAGAACATCATCAAAAAATGGCAAGACCCCTGGCAGACCCCTTAACAGGCACTCCATTAGTGCTTGAAAAATCCCTGGGGCCACACAAACTCCAAACTGTAACCTGTTTACTCTGAAAGCCCCTTTGTGTGTTACGATAGTCTGTGCTTCCGCAGATTGCGGAGTCACTGGCAGCTGCTGGTAAGCTTGTGCCAGGTCAAGTTTGGCGAATTTTTTCCCTCAGCTAGTTTTGCCAACAGCTGTGAGACGACTAGAATGGGGTATGAATTTCCCCTGAGTGCCTTGTGGATAGTACATTTGTGGAGGAGGAAAGATGGCGGCGGCTAGCCCAGACGTTAGCAGAATGCAGCCCAGCTAGCGTCGAAGGTATTCCAAGTCCCTTGAGGGTGATTTCCACTTCAAGACCACCCGCTGGGAGCAGAAGATATCCCAGAACCGATCCGGGGCACCCAGGTGCGGTTCCCCCTCCCCGTGAGGGGTTGTAATCCCTGGGAATTCCCGTGCGGCTGAGACTCTGGAAGATCCGGACGGAGATCGAGCTGCGTCTACTCCCCCACTAATGTAAGTGGCTTCCCTCCACCGATAGCCCTTTCAAAAATATGAGTCAAGCAAACTTACCGAATAGAATCTACTCTCCTCTAATTACTTCTTCAGCCTAATCGTCATTATCTGCCTCTCGGAAAGGGCTGCAGATTTTTTTCCACTTTCACTTTCTCCTCGTTAACGGCAGATTAACCCTAGAACATCCATCTTACCCCCGATAGGGTTTTCGGACTCTGTTGGCTCAAAAGTGAGTATAATACGCCATCTACTGGACTTTTCTATGTATGCAACTACACATACATCTTTTGAAAATAATAAACCAACTGAGACTTTGCAATTTTCCTGAGAAGAGGCAACTGATCTCTTTACCTCCACAATGAGCAGAACTCCACCCACACAAAAAAAGTCTGCTTCTATACCTCTGGCTCATCCAATGACCATGTCTCAGCAAACAAGCCAAAGCCAGATTTTAGATGCTCTCAATCAATTAAATTTAACCCAGGCCAAGCTCGTATCAGATCAAAGCATTGGGTTCTCCAATTTAAGAGCGGAAATGAAAGAGGGCTTTTCGAATGTGGATACTAAACTAGAAGCCTTCGGTGGACGTTTACAAGCCTTGGAAGATAATATGAACATAACCGACTTCCGTCTAGAAGAAATTGAAACCACAATGGAATCAACAAGCAGACTGGTCCTCACGCAGGAAATTGAAGCCTCTTCCAAAATTTTAAGGATCCAAAACCTCACTGTTGACAAAGATGAAAACCTCTACACTACAGTTGGAGAAAGCTTGGCAACTTTACTTGAGGCACCCGTCGAAGAATTCCTACGCAAGGTAGACGTGATCTACCGTCAACCTACAGCTTATACCAGAAGAAATAAACTACCTCCGGAGGTAATAGTCAAACTAGTCAGAAGATACACCCGAGATTGTATCCTCAAGGTTATCCGAGACAAAGAGGTGGTAATCAATAAATCCAAAGTGGCAATATTGAAAGACGTCCCTGGGATGTCCGCCAACTGCGAAAAGAATATTCATTTCTCACTAAACTTTTGCTCAAGCATGACATAAGATACAAGTGGCTCTACCCTCAAGGTCTCTCTTTCCAATGGGAAGGGAAATTACAGAAAATTGAATCCTACCAGAAAGCTAGAAACTTTGCAAATAAAAACGCACGGAAGTTGGGCTACTCTCCCTCCTCCTCTTCACCGTCTCCTTCCGAAGGTGAGGATACAACTGATACTCAAACCACTACCAAAGATGACAACCGAGAAAATCAGACCTCCAAACAAGTGATTTCAAAGCAGGATCAAGATCCTCATGGCGCAGTGGGAGGTGCCAGGCCGAAGCACTATCTCAGGCCAAAATCAGGGAAAAGAAATATCGCTGGAAGTAAAATAAGATGGCCCAGAAAATTCTAACATGGAATATCAATGGATTGAACACCCCACAGAAGCTTCGGAAGACCTTTAATCTCCTCCAAAAACAACAGTGCTCAATCATCTGTTTACAGGAAACCCACATTTTGAGAAAGCATGAACAATACTTAATCCAAAACAAACTGGGGAATTTATTTTCCACATCAAACAAAGTAAAGAAGCAAAATGGGGTGGCACTATATATTAAACCAGAGCTCTTCCCAACTCTTTTGGAAAAAGATGAAGCAGGCAGATGGATCCTTGTCCAGGCAAATATCCAATCTAAAGAAACAATTATTGTTGGTATATACGCCCTAATGATAACCATGGAAGACAAATCTTTTTTGAAAAATTGGCCAAGAAACTGTTACAATACGAAAACCATCAGTTAATAATATTGGGAGATTTCAACGCTGTACATACCCCATCTGTAGATAGGAAAACATCCAAAAGGGGAAAATCCAGGATTTCATCTTCTACACTGCCTAAATCATTTCTGGACATGTCCAACATTTTAGAACTTCAAGATATTTGGAGAAGGAAAAATCCACTCAAAGATGGCTTCACCTTCCATTCAAGACAATATGCCTCTTTCTCCCGTATAGATATGTGCTGGGCTACATCCGACCTTCTGTTAAATACAAGGGACATAGAAACCTTGCCCCGAACAATATCTGATCACAATGCCATTCTATGGACACTGAAATCTTCGGGCAAGCCCAGACACTGGAAAATCAACTCAGCCCTGTGGACGGATAAAGAATTTATCCTAGAGGCAGCCAAAGACTTGAACCTATATTTTGAAACGAACCTGAACAAGGGTACACCACTGAGAACTGTGTAGGATGCCTCAAAGCCTTATTTTAGAGGTTTTGTCATTCAATATATGGCAAGAAAGAATAAAGAGAGGAAAAAGCAACTTGAATCAATTCTTAATACGATGAAAAAGCTTGAAACGGATCTAACTCACGATCCCCGCAATGAGCAGCTGGACAAAGACTTGGCTTCTTGTAGGCATGAACTAAATCTGATTCTGACTGCTGATATAGCTCACAAAATCAAGTTGGCCAAACTGAATTTTGTGGAAAATGCAAACAAACCAGGCAGATGGTTAGCCTACAGGTTAAAAAAGGTACAATCTCAAAATCTCATATCATCGCTCAAAGATAAAAATGGGGAAAATCAGACAGCGCAGTTACAAATCCAAAAAATTATAGAGGCATACTACCAGAACTTATTTAAGCCAGAGACGATCGACCAAGATGCCATCTTTCATTATCTCGAACAAACCAACTTTCCAAAACTTACTGAAGAACAGAGAGCCCAGACGAACGCTCCTATTACAATGATGGAAATAACAGAAGCTATCAACCACCAAAAAATGAACAGGGCTCCTGGGCCCGACTCAATACCGGCTCAATTTTACAAAAAAATTCTCAGAGATAGTCTCTGGAAATATGAAAACCTTTTACATCCATTTTAGAAGGCGAAGACATACCAGATTCCTGAAATCATCACACACGATACTGATCCCCAAAGAAGGGAAACCAAAAGACTTGATACAGAACTACAGGCCAATTGCCCTTCTAAATGTGGATTACAAAATCTTTGCAACCATCTTGGCTAATAGATGGCGGACGATTCTACCCCCCTTGATATCGCATGATCAGTCTGGCTTCCTTCCGAAAAGGCATCTTCAATCCAACATCAGAACCTTCCTCAATGTGTTAGAATATTATGAATCCCATTCTGAGAAGCAAGTAGCTTTCGCTTTCATCGATGCTGAGAAAGCTTTTGATAATGTATCCTGGACTTTACTTAAAACTCAGTTAGACTATCTACAATGTGGCCATAGAATGCTGCGAGCAATCGAACAAATCTATTCCACTCAAAACACCAGGATTATAGTCAATGGCCACCCTACAGACATAGTTAATATATATATAAAGGTACCAGGCAAGGATGCCCCCTCTCTCCTCTCTTGTTTATATTAACCCTGGAGGTACTCCTACACGTTATAAGGAAAACCCCTGGTATCCAAGGCTTACAGAGCAAAGGAGAAGTTTATAAGGTACAAGCTTTTGCAGATGATTTGTTGGTAATTATGGAGAACCCCAGACCTCCCTTTTAGAACTCTTGAAGTCCTTGGAGGCATACTCTAAAATCTCTGGATTAAAGGTAAACAAAGAAAAAACATTGTTGCTCACCAAAAATATGACCTCACCTATGGTCGAAAAACTGGTAAATCAATCGGGTTTTCAACATGCCAGTAAGGTAAAATATCTGGGTATTACTGTATCTAACCGTTGTAACTCTTTACTTAAAGATAACTATGTAAATGTTATAAAAACAATCAAAGCTGATCTCGAAACTTGGTCAAGACTCCAACTATCCTTAATGGGCAGAATTGCCGCAGTTAAAATGAATGTTTTACCTAAACTGCTTTTCCTATTTCAATCCTTGCCCATATTACCTAATTTTAAGATCATTACAGATCTGGAAAAAAAGTATACGTATATTTATATGGCAAAAGAAAAAGCAAGGATTAAAAATCTCTATCTACAGGATAGAACCAAAACTGGTGGCTTTGCCCTTCCTAATTTAGTATTATACTATAAGGCCGCTGCCATGACCTGGATTAAAGACTGGATTCTGATGACAAACAAAAGAATTTTGCAGCTTGAGAGTTATGGCCTAGATAAGGGCTGGCACTATTACATGTGGTACAAGGGCAACATACCCACTCTCTTCAAAAAACACTGGATAAGGAACGCCCTATTTAGAATATGGTTATTGATTAAAAACAATTCTACCCTAAAGTACCACTGTGGCTATCTCCTCTGGGAGCGACCCATAGCTCCCATATAAGTGAAACTCCAAAAGTTATAACTTATAGACACCTTCTGAATGTTGACCTTTCATTGAAACCATTAGGGAAATTAGTATCAGAAGGTTACAATTTAGATTGGTGGAAGTATCAACAAATATATGCACACTTCAAAGACCTCAACAAAGAGGGGGGATTTACGACTACTGATACTTCACTTGATAAAATACTTTCTTCCGGCGATGCTAAGCTGCTTAGTAAATTTTACACCATATTGTTAAATGAAAAAATGATTGATACACAGGTCAAAGACACTATGATAAGATGGGCAGAAAACTTTGGTTATCCTATTCATCTAAACAAATGGGACTCTTTGTGGAATACAGTTAAAATCTTTAAATCTATTTCTTTTAAGGAAAACTGTTATAAGATGTTTTATAGATGGCACTTTGCACCACACCGATTATCTAAGATGTATAATTGCTCACACAAATGTTGGAAATGTAAACATGACTGCGGTACTTTTTACCATATGTGGTGGACATGCAAAGAGGCAAAGGCATATTGGAAAATGGTAAAACTATTTTTAGAAAGATGTTTGAAAATTAAGATAGAGCTTAGACCAGAACTTTTCTTATTAAATATAGTAGATATAAATATTTCATATGATCAGAGATATGTACTCCACCATGTAATTGTTGCTGCAAGGATATTGTATGCGAAATTCTGGAAACAACCAAACGTGCCAACAGAGAAGAATATCCACGAAAAGATAAGAGAATGTATTGAAATCGATAGACTTTCCGGCTATTTAAAGGGAGACTATGATGAGATCTCTCGGAAAAGATGGCAAGAAGTAACAAACTTATTAGTATTGTGATAATATTTGGCAAACTATCAATATGTTATATTACTTTTCTTCTACTTTGCTTGACATATTCAATGTAAATTTTAAATTTTATCCCCCCCCTTTTTCCCTTTCCCTTTTCCCCTCTTCAAAAACCCAATAAAACTATAAATAAAAAAAAAAGATAGTACATTTGTAATCTGCACAAATTCTCACTTCCCCATTTGCCTTAAGGGGTGTGACGATAGGAGTCTCCCACTTAGAAGAATCCACAGGTGAAAGAACTCCCTGTTTGACCAATTTGTCCAGTTCCACCTCAATCTTGGGTTGCAGCACAAATGGCACTCGCCTTGGCTTGAGTCGGATTGGGGCCACCCTGGGGTCCAGCTCAAAGTCAATTGGAGGCCCTTTATAACAACCCAGTTTTCCACTGAAGAGTTCGGCAAATTCCTGGCCTAATGCCTTGCCCAACTCTGGGGAAGTTTGGACTGAGTTGAGCCCTGATATACACAGTCCCAAGGCGGGAAACGAGTCAGTACCCAGGAGACTGGGGCGACTCCCCTTTGCAATCACCAATTTAAGCACGGCCTGTTTCTCCCGGAATTGTACCCTCACCGCACATATTCCTAGAATGTGGATGCGGCCAGCCATGTATGATTGCAAGGTTGCTGGGAATGGTTCCAGAGAGGGGAACTTACCCCCAGGAAAGAGCCCCCTTGCAGTCTGGTCTGAGACAATGGTGAATCCAGATCCGGAATCCACCTCCATGTCGCATGGTTGACCTTCAATCTTCACTCTGACGGATGTTTTACCTTGCGCTGGGAACTGCACGGTTTCTCCGTTGATCTCTGTGAGATAATTGCAGTCGTCCAGGAGATGATTCGTGGTGGATGATCTGCGATGCGTTGATCTAGGTGATCCTGTTGCTCCAGCTGCCACCGACCTACAGGCCCTGGCGATGTCCTGACTTTCCGCATGCCCTGCACGTAGCATCACGAAAACGGCAGCTTTTCCGCTCATGGTTACCGCCACAGCCTGGGCAAGCGCCTCGGCGATCTTTGGGCCGTGCATCAGCCTGACGCACCAACTCGACACCACGGACTGGGCTCTGGCTTGGACTAGCCTCTGGTTCATCCATGGCATGGGCAGCCTCTACCCGCAGCTTCATGGCCTTGCAACTTGTATTGAGCTCTTCCTGCTCATAATTCTCCGTGGCGGTGGCCTCTTTCAAGGCGGAGGCAAGGGTGACATCTTCCTTTGCCACAATGCGCCTTCGGGCTTTTTTGCTGCTGAGCCCCCCAGCAAATTGATCCAAGAGAGTGTCTTCAAGATTTGGGAAGCCACAGTGCTGAGCAAGCTCCCGGAGTCCTGCCAGGAATGCAGCCACAGATTCTCCGGCTTGCTGCTGCCTTTTCTGAAACTCCAACCACCAGGCCATCTTGGGTTTGGTAGGTGCCAAGTGGCTTGTCAACCGGGCGAAAATGTCTGTGAGTGATGTCTCACTCAGCTTTGCTGGGGCGAGCAGTGCCTTGGCCAACTTGAAGGTCTCACGCCCACAGCAACTCAGGAACGTGGCCCTTCTTTTGCTGGCATCAGTGATTCTTTGAGCCACCACGAAGAACTCGAAGCGTTTAACATAGTCCTCCCAAGTGTGGGGCTCTGATGGCTGAAAGGGCTCCAATACTCATGGACTTTCCATTCTCCAGGCAGCAGGGTTGTCTTCTAAACCGGCTGGTGAGTCTTGTTCTCCACTGCAATCCAGACTGAATCAGCATGATGATCCTCTGCTTCTCAGCATTCTGGATCCCATCCTCGTTGCCAGTGTTGTAGAGTGGGTTTAGTGATTTCAGCAGTGATTCAGCTCTTTGACATAGCAGGCTGGAGACAGCTTCTAGTGTAACAGCTCTTTATTCAGGGAGAGAACAAGACTGGGGACTGGGGAGAGGGAGATACATTTATAGGAGCCAGGACTGGCTAGGAAAAGATACATTTTGGAGGGAACAATTACAACCAATCACAAAGCTGTATTTTGGCAGAGACCAATAGGGTTGAGGATCCTAATGCAGCAACTTGAATAAACCAATAGGCCTGTTCCCTTTGGAACAGGAACAGAAACCAATAGGAATACAGCTCAATACACAACAGGGTGTACTTTATTTTTTTTTAAGTCCGCTGCTGGTGGGAAAACAATTTTATGCTCCGGGTCTGCAAGTGTTTTGCAGCAGATTTTAGGGGTCATTTGAAAGCAGCCTATGTTGCAATGTCGCAGGGCATAAGTATTATCCTAATACTGTCTTTTTTATGCCTTTACCGATACACTAAAATAAAATTTGCTTTTTGCAAATGTGTTTTCAGTGACTTGGACTTACATCTTAACCTCTGGGTGAGTTTTATTTCCTCGTAAAGGCAAGAAGAAATTCCATCGGAAACTGGAGTCATTGAATATATTTTTCAAAAGTTGCTCCTAGTGATCTTTTATGCCGGAATCAAGCAGTGTCCATTGGTGGCAGGATGGATCCTTCTGAGAATTTTGCTGGTGGAAACGGGGGAGAATTAAATACTGACAAGTTGTGCATCACACCGATCCCTGTCTCAAAGGAGAAGTGCAGCCTGAGGCTTCAGCCTATTTCCTTTCTCCATGTTTTCTTCTCTATAGAGAGAAGGATCAGTCTTTGCTTGACAGCTCAAGGACAACACAGGGGTGTGTCTAAGAGATACCTTGGCCCCACTGGGAGCATCACCCCCATATTTTGCGCTTCCATTTATTGCACTGCAATGGATATTTTCTTGAGCTGGGGGATGTTCAGCAGGTGTGGCAGAGATACAGGAGAGCAAGGCAGGAGGCTTGTTAAAACGGGGGGGGGGGTGCCCTCCCTGCCTGGCATCTGATGATGAGGAGAATCCGAGCTCTGATTGGCTCAGCTCTGATTGGCTCAGCTCCAATTCCTAGGCCAGCAACACCCCGAGACAGCCTGGGTCTCTCCTGAATATAGTTGTGAGGTCAAGTAGTGTCTGTCTGTCTGTCTGTCTGTCTGTCTGTCTGTCTCTCTGTGTGGGGAGGAGCTGTTCCTGCAACCAGGAAGGCAAGGGGGTGGAAGAAAGCTAGGCCACACACGGGCAGCCACGACCTTTGCAGCGCCTGAGAGAGTGACACATTTATTATAGCAGGACTGGGATGCTAGATTTCTACTAGTGGGGTAGGGTGGGGGCATGACCAGAACTGATGGGCCCCAAAAGCGTGGGTTGAATGGATCCAGAGGAGGGCGACCAGCATGATTGAGGGTCTGGAGGAAATGTCTTATGAGGAGCGGCTTAGGGAGCTGGGAATGTTTAGCCTTTCAAAAAGAAGGCTGAGGGGGGAATATGATAGCTATGTTTAAATATTTGAAAGGATGGTCGTATTGAAGAGGGAGCAGGTTTGTTTTCCATGGCTTCAGAGACTAGGACTCGGAGCAATGACGGTTGCAGCTGTTTGGCAGTGGAAGATGCTGCCCCAAAGGAGGGTGGTGGAGTCTCCTTCTTTGGAGGTTTTTAAGCAGAGGCTGGATGGCCATCTGTCAGAAATGCTGTGATGGGGGTTCCCGCATGGAGGGGGGTTGGCCTGGATGGCATCTGAAGACGTTATGCTATGGAAGCCCAGGCTGTGCGGAGTTGGTCAGCCGTTCAGATGCCTTAAATACGTCTCCTGACTCTTTTTCACTTCCCGTCTGATTTACTGCTTGCATTTTTTCAGCACATTGATGGCAGCCTTTGGAAAACGTCTGAAACCCGGAGGGATGACGGTTGTTGTGAACGGAGTGTTTAGACCAGTGGTTCTCAACCTGTGGGTCCCCAGATGATCCTGAAGTGCAACTCCCAGAAATCCTTTCCAGCACAATGAGTGGTGGAGGCTTCTGGGAGTTGCAGTCCAGGAACATCTGGGGATCCACCGGTTGAGAACCACTGGTTTAGACGGCCAAAGCCAAAAGAAGCCCAATGTTTGTTCGTGGTTTGCAGGATCTTTTTGTGTGATACACCAGCAGCGGGTCTGGTGGCACCTTCAGGACCGACAGAGTGACTTTTTTTACAGCATGACAAACGTCTTTTATTGCTCTAAAACGGCAGTCTGGGAAAACTCAGTGCAAGAGTTTCCCCATCCATTCAAGACAAACGAGGGGAATTTAAAAGAAGCAGGCTGTGATGACTGACGAATGACAAGACGGATGCTGCGCTTTATAAGTGCAAGCAACAATGGTTGGAAAAGTTGAAGGCAGAACAGACAGGAGGCTGGGAGAGGGTTAAAAGCAGCCGAGCTGGGGGAGATTCCTAGAGAGGAAGGAAAATAAGGGCTGGGGAGGCGAAATCGGTCCTCCTCTTCCTCCTCCTCTTTCCCGCCTCTGGATGGGGAGGGAAAAGCGCGCCGCCGCCTCTTCTGGACTACAACTCCCATCGCCGGGCATGGCCGGGCAGGGGTGAGAATATTTCGCCTCCTTTAGGCTCTTTGCCTCTAGATATCAAATTTCCCAAGTTTCCTGGCGGGAGAGTCGTCCCTTTGGACTACAACTCCCATGGTCAGTGCTGGCTGAGAGGATTCTGGGTGATGGAGTGGAAGGAGGAGGGAAGGAAGGAACAGAAGAGGATGGAAAAGGCCCCCCCTCCAGCCTGTGGGCCCCGTGTTGGCCCTCCCAGCCCCCCCCCCTGAGAGCTGGGGCGTTGGTCTGAAAAGGAACGGGCGTTACTTTTCCCGGAGGGAGGAGGAGGAGGAGGGGGAAAGGAACTGGACTGGAAACGGGGGGCGGGGGGTCCCGTTACTCCCGATCTCAAAAAGCAGCTCCTCTGCTGAGGTTTGTTCCTGCCTGAATGGGGTCCATCAAGGGAACCCTCCAACAGGAAGGGCCTGGGGGGGGGGGAAACTGATCACTGGGGGGGGGTGTCCATCCTCCAGGTCACCAGGGAGGGCCTTTGAGAGGGAGATCGGAAAGAGGGCTTTTTTTGGGGGATGTCCATTGATTCTCCCACCGCTCCCCATCCTCGCCCAGTTCAGCGATCAAAATGTCCTTGGAGGGAGTGACTGGGGAAATCAGAAGCAAGTTGGGGGGGGGGTTCCAAGGGGAACCCAAGAATCATTAAAGGATCATAACTGGTTCCTTTGAGTTTGTGGGTTGGTTTCTCTTCCTATCCCATCCCCCCCTTAGTGCTAACTGGGCTACTAGGAAGGTTCCTCGCCTGCCTCTTCCCCTCCTCCTCTTTCTCATTATTCCCAAACTGGGCTGTTTGCCTTTCCTTTGGTTCCCGGCTTTCCCTCCTTCTCCCCTTGGGGTGCCCCAGGTTTCCATTGTGGGTCCAGTGCTGTTCAATATCTTTAATAATGACTTGGAGGAAGGAATAGGGAGTATGCTAATTAAATTTGCAGATGATACCAAATTGGGAGGGGTTGCCAATTCCCTTCTAGAGGATAGGATGAAAATCCAAAAGGACCTTGACAGATTAGAATGCTGGGCCAAAGCTAACAGAATGGATTTCAACAGAGGTAAATGTAGGGTGCTACCTCTAGGTAAAAAGAATGAATTACACAGATATAGGATGGGGTATGCTTGGCTGGGGGTCTTAGTGGACCACAAACTGAACATGAGTCAGCAGTGTGACTCGACAGCCAAGAAAGCCAATGTGATTCTTGGTTGCATCAACAGAAGCATCATGTCTAGATCAAGGGAAGTGATAGTACCATTCTATTCTGCCCTGGTCAGACCCCACCTGGATGTTGACAACCTTGAGCGGATACAGAGGAGGGCGACCAGGATGGTTGAAGGTCTGGAGGAAATGTCTTATGAGGATCAGCTTAGGGAACTGGGAATGTTTAGCCTTTCAAAAAGAAGGCTGAGGGGGGATATGATAGCTATGTTTAAATATATAAAAGGATGTCATATTGAAGAGGGAACAGGTTTGTTTTCCATGGCTTCAGAGACTAGGATGCGGGGCAATGGTTTCAAACTACAGGAAAAGAGATTCCATTTGAAGATTAGGAAGAACTTCATGACGATTGGAGCTGTTCGGCAGTGGAAGATGCTGCCACGGAGGCTGGTGGAGTCTCCTTCATGGAGGTTTTTAAGCAGAGGCTGGATGGCCATCTGTCGGAAATATTGTGATGGGGTTCCTGCATGGCAGGGGGTTGGACTAGATGGCCCTTGCGGTCTCTTCCAACTCTATGATTCTATGATCCTTCCAAGATGGGGGAGGCACTCAGGAAGGGCTCTTCCCCTCTTTTATACACTGATTATCATTGCCTGACGTGGAGTGATATAATCCCAGGATTCTTCACAGATATTACTGTGAAGCTCTCTGCATCTGAAATGATATACATGCAACTGGTATTTCCTGGGGATGAGAAGCAATGTTCCTTCCAAATAACCAAGACCACATGGATGGTTGCTTTGAAGGTAACCAGAAGCACCATAAATTCATTTGGAAGATGAGGGAAGACCCAGTGCAACTTTGTGTGAGTTAGATCCAAAATGATAGAAAAACATATAAAGGCTATGGAATAATTTGCATTCATTTCGTATGCTGGAACCCACATGGGTTTTCCCACCACAAATTTCCCTCACAGACTGTTACCGGATGAGTGTGATAAATCCCCTGGGTTTCCTCAGCATCTTCATTGGTGCCAAAATTGGCCTCCTCACTGATGTTGGTACAAGTGGGACCCCCCCTAGAGCTGGGTTCATTCTCCTGCACCCTCCATGGCAGTTCGTTGGGTCTGTTACTTGATCTGACATTTTGTTTTCCGTGGTCACTTATGTCTTGTCTGTTTTTAGCAGGTAAGTTCCAGTACAGAAGAAATCAAAATGGAGAACAACAAGCGCCAGAGGAAAAGGCTGATTTTTTCAGATGCAAAAGAGGGTTCTGAGAATCAAACCAGAATGAAGAAGCTTAGAGGAAAACATATAAACGAAAAGATGGACAAATCTATTACTTGTCAGGGGAAAGACCAGATGGTTCAGCAACTATTGAAAGGAGAGGAAAGGAATGATGAGCATACCATGAATGGAAGATCTTTTAGTAGCCGATCAAAACTTCATTTCCATAGGAAAATTCGCCAAGGAGAGAAAGCATTTGAATGTCAGGATTGTGGAAAGAGATTCAGTCAATCTCAACACCTTGCTAGGCATCATAGGACCCACACAGGAGAGAAGCCATTTCAATGTCTGGAATGTGGAAAGAGGTTCAGTCATTCTCAAAGCCTTTCTATGCATCATAGTACCCACACCGGAGAGAAGCCATTTGAATGTCTGGAGTTTGGAAAGAGGTGTAGTTCCTCGAAAGACCTAACTACACGTTTGAGAACACACACAGGCGAGAAGCCATTTGAATGTCTGGAGTGCGGCAAGAGATTCAGTCATTTTAGAAGCCTTGGTAGCCATCACAGGACCCACACAGGCGAGAAGCCATTTCAATGTCTGGAATGTGGAAAAAGGTTCATTCATTCTCAAAGCCTTGCTGTGCATCATAGGACCCACACCGGAGAGAAGCCATTTGAATGTCTTGAATGTGGAAAAAAGTTCTTTCAGGCTTCAAACCTTACTAGCCATCACAGGACCCACACAGGCGAGAAGCCATTTCAATGTCTGGAATGTGGAAAAAGGTTCATTCATTCTCAAAGCCTTGCTATGCATCATAGGACCCACACCGGAGAGAAGCCATTTGAATGTCTTGAATGTGGAAAAAAGTTCAGTCAGGCTTCAAGCCTTGCTAGCCATCACAGGACCCACACAGGCGAGAAGCCATTTCAATGTCTGGAATGTGGAAAGAGGTTCAGTCATTCTCATAACCTTGCTAACCATCATAGTACCCACACCAGAAAGAAGCTATTTGAATGTCTGGAGTGTGGAAAGAGGTGTAGTTCTTCGAAAGACCTAACTACACATTTGAGAACACACACAGGCGAGAAGCCATTTGAATGTCTGAAGTGTGGCAAGAGATTCAGTCATTTTAGAAGCCTTGCTAGCCATCACAGGACCCACACAGGCGAGAAGCCATTTCAATGTCTGGAATGTGGAAAAAGGTTCATTCATTCTCACAGCCTTGCTATGCATCATAGGACCCACACCGGAGAGAAGCCATTTGAATGTCTTGAATGTGGAAAAAAGTTCAGTCAGGCTTCAAACCTTGCTAGCCATCACAGGACCCACACAGGCGAGAAGCCATTTCAATGTCTGGAATGTGGAAAGAGGTTCAGTCATTCTCAAAACCTTGCTAACCATCACAGGACCCACACAGGAGAGAAGCCATTTGAATGTCTGGAATGTGGAAAGAAGTTCATTCAAGCTTCAAACCTCACTACCCATCACAGGAACCACACAGGCAAGAAGCCATTTGAATGTCTGGAAGGTGGAAAGAGGTGTAGTTCTTCGAAAGACCTAAGTACACATTTGAGAACATACACAGGCGAGAAGCCATTTGAATGTCTGGAGTGTGGCAAGAGGTTCAGTCGTTCTCAAAACCTTGCTAGCCATCACAGGACCCACACAGGCGAGAAGCCATTTCATTGTCTGGAATGTGGAAAGAGGTTCAGTCGTTCTCAACACCTTGCTAACCATCACAGGACCCACACAGATGAGAAGCCATTTGAATGTCTGGAATGTGGAAAGAAATTCAGTCAAGCTTCAAACCTCACTACCCATCACAGGACCCACAGAGGCGAGAAGCCGTTTGAATGTCTGGAGTGCGGAAAGAGGTTCAGTCAATCTGGAAGCCTTGCTAAGCATCATAGAACCCACACAGGAAAGAAGCCGTTTGAATTTCAGGACTGAGGAGTGAATTTCTGTCATTCTAGTTGTCTTTCTACACACCTTAGGAGCCACCCAGCTATTGAACAGTGTGGAGTGTGGAAATATTTTCAGTCGCCTCACAAACCTTCTTAGATAAGACATACTCTTCACAGGGAAGAAGCCTTCCAGGTAACTGGAGTGTGGGAAAATGTTTGGACAGAGAACACATCTGATAATCCCCGGCAGGGAAGAAGTCCTCCTTTCTCCTCCTGGCGGGACTCCTTCCTCAGGTGATCTGGTGAAAATCCCCTTTTCTCTCTGTTCCTGTTTCATCCCCTCCACATTTTGGGTTGTTCTCTGTAGTTGCTTTGAATGGCTTTTATTTTAGTGTGATCTGTTTTTGTATTGTTGTAAGGAGCAGAGCAGAGAAACCTCCTCTGGCCATGGTGACACATGCTATAGTGACCTCCCGGCTAGACTACTGTAATGCACTCTATGTGGGGTCCAGAACTTCCATGGGTCCAGAACGCAGCAGCCAGATTGCTGAATGTGGTTAATTACAGAGATCACGTGACACCCCTTACTAAAGCAGTTCCACTGGCTGCTAGTCACCTACCGGGCACAATTCAAGGTGCTGACTTCGACCTACAAAGGAGCATATGACCTCCTAGCTGTCTCAAGTATCTAATCTCACAGTATGAATTGGCTCGGGTGCTAAGGTCATCAGGAGAAGCCTTTCTCTCCATCCCGCCACCTTCACAGGAGCGTCTCAGAAGAACACATGAAAGGGCCTTCTTGGCTGCTGTGCCCAGACTTTGGAATTCCCTCCCGCTGGAGGCTCTGTCTCTGCTGTCTTTCCGGAAGCAGGCAAAGACCTTCCTCTTCAGGCAAACTTGATGGCATTGACTGTTTCCTGAGAACACCAGTGTTTTCCATTTTATAGCTGTTCCAAGTTTGCTGTGCCGTTTGGCCATGTTCTGGAGGTTTTTATTCCTGAAGTTTCGCCAGCCTCATTGGCTGGCATCGTTAGAGCACAAGGAGCTCAGGGAACAAGCAGTTTCTCTCTGCGCTGCATGTTACTTTCCACCCCTCATAACGGACTTTGATTTTCTTCTTGCATGTCTTTGTAGCTCTAATCTAAGATGGCTCTTCTAATTCCTTGTTCGTAACATATATGTGGGAATTTACCTTTAATGTCCATGCTTTGCCAGTCAAGCTATGCATGAGCTCAGACAAACAGCATGGGTCTTACATCACACTTAGAACACACCCTTATTGGAGAACAGAGCTGACCAACCAGAGCTAAGAATAGCTGCATTCCCAAGATGGTGCTAAAGTACGGGGGAGCCCAGTTTGAAAGAATGTCAGAAATTCATAGTCTCTAAGTGAGCATGCTCAGTAGAATATGGTGTATTTGATTGGTAGTTTCTGATGACGTGGGAAATGAATCTGTGGGGAGGAATAAAAATGTTGGGCTGGTGAGGGGAGGGGCTTTTTACCATCAACGCTGCTGACGAGTGGCTGTGAGCATCAACAAGCCTGTCTGTTCCCTGCCGCGGCTGAGCTGAGAGGAGAAGCCTGCCTGCTGGGTTTGTTTGCATATGCTTGCCTTCGGATTCAATAAACAGCACCTAAGATCTCAGCAGTGTGTCGACACTTCATCCCTGTACTCCCTTCGTATATCACAGTGCAGGGATCCCTATCGTTCCTTCTCTATCAGAGAAGGAATCCCTACACATATATCTTAAATCAGTGCTCCCCAACCTTTTTATCACCGTGGACCGGTAAATCCCCGATAACCTTTCCTTGGCCCCCCCCGGGGGCGGCGGGGCGGGGCGGGGCGGGGGGCAGCGGCGGCGGCGGCGAAAACACCCGGGCCGGGCCGGGCCGCCTCCCAACACAGGCGCGGCGCGGAAAACATCTGGGGCGGCCCGCGACGCCCCCACCCACCCCCCCCAACACAGGCGCGGCGACGGCGGCGGCGCAGAAAACATCTGGGGCGGCCCGCGACGCCCCCACCCGCCCCCAGCACAAGCGCGGCGGCGGCGGCGCAGAAAACATCTGGGGCGGCCCGCGACGCCCCCCACCCGCCCCCAACACAGGCGCGGCGTGGAAAACATCTGGGGCGGCCCGCGACGCCCCCACCCACCCCCAGAACAAGCGCGGCGGCGGCGGCGCAGAAAACATCTGGGGCGGCCCGCGACGCCCCCCACCCGCCCCAGCACAGGCGCGGCGGCGGCGCAGAAAACATCTGGGGCGGCCCGCGACGCCCCCCACCCGCCCCAGCACAGGCGCGGCGCAGAAAACATCTGGGGCGGCCCGCGACGCCCCCACCCGCCCCCAACACAGGCGCGGCGGCGGCGGCGCAGAAAACATCTGGGGCGGCCCGCGACGCCCCCACCCGCCTCCAGCACAGGCGCGGCGCGGCAAACATCTGGGGCGGCCCCGCGACGCCCCCACCCGCCCCAGCACAGGCGCGGCGCAGAAAACATCTGGGGCGGCCCGCGGCGCCCCCCACCCGCCCCAACACAGGCGCGGCGGCGGCGGCGCAGAAAACATCTGGGGCGGCCCGCGACGCCCCCACCCGCCCCCAGCACAGGCGCGGCGCAGAAAACATCTGGGGCGGCCCGCGACCCCCCACCCGCCCCCAACACAGGCGCGGCGGCGGCGGCGCAGAAAACATCTGGGGCGGCCCGCGACGCCCCCCACCCGCCTCCAGCACAGGCGCGGCGCGGAAAACATCTGGGGCGGCCCGCGCCCCCACCCACCCCCCCAGCACAGGCGCGGCGCGGAAAACATCTGGGGCGGCCCGCGACGCCCCCCCACCCGCCCCCAGCACAGGCGCGGTCCGGCGGCGGCGGCAGCAGGGGGGCTCCGCCCTGGAGCGCGGCCGCAGGGAGGGGCCAAAGGGCGCACGCCCCGGAGGAGGAGGAGGGGCACCCACCTGCTCTTCCGACCAAGGGGGCCCCCACGCTGCGGCGGCGGTGCGCGCGTGTGGGGGTCTCGCCAGTGCCTCCCGCGTGCGCCCCCTCCTCCCCGCCGGCCCCCACGCGCCCTGCCCCCAGGGCAGGGGGGAGGGGCCTGGAGGAGGCGAGGAGGGGCAAGCGGGCCAAACGGGGTTCCTGCTGCTGCTCCTGCTGCTGGTGGAGGGCGAGGAGGAGGAGGAGGGCGGAGGAGGAGGAGGATGCGCCGCCACCGCCGGCGGGCAGAGGAGGGAGGCAAAGGCAAAGGCGGCGGCGGTGGCTCCTCCTGCACTCCTCCAGCCTTCCTCCTCCTCCAGCTGCCCACGGGAGAGAAGAGGAGGAGGAGGAGGGCGGCGGAGGAAAAGGGGAGGAGCCTCCCCGGCCTCCCCAGGCGGCCCGGTGTCGCCCAGTCCACGGCCCGGCACCGGTCCGCGGCCCGGGGGTTGGGGACCACCGTCTTAAATGTTCTGGACGGTATATTGTCCCTCATTAATGTAAGCCACCTTGGGTCCTTTCCAAGGAGAAAGGTGGGGTAAAAATATTCAATATAAACAAACAAGTAAATGTAGATGTATAACAGAATTTGAAATATTTTAAATGAATGGTTTAGAAGTCAGAAGGGTTTCAGGGGAGGCCTGGATTAAACCATCACCTACCCTCTCCTAGGCAGGAGCACCCAGGAGACAAGCAGAGATCCAATAATCGTTTGTTTATTTTCAGCTCGAAATACAGGAAGGGGGCGTGCCCAGATAAAAAAGCTGTATCATCAGCTTGAGCGGTACCAAAAAGAAAAAAAAGGGTGGGGTGAAGGGATTACAATTCCCTTTGGGAAAAGGTCATGACTCAGAGAGCTGGACAAACAGGTGAAGCCTTGCCATATCTGTTTGTGCGGGGATGCCCCATCAGAATGGTAAGATTTCCTTGCTAAGCCCCGGGTAAACAAGATACCATCAGGTTCCTGTCTCCCAAGCTAATTAGTAGGAAAAGCCTGTATCTCACACATTTTCTGGCACTCTTGATAAGCCCCTGAACAATGAACAAAGGGTCCACAGGAAGCCTCTTGCTGTCAATGATTTTCTACCTCCTTCTCTGACTGTTGTCTGAATGTATAATCAATAAAAAGGCTGGCTGCCCAGTGAATGGGAGGGCACTCTACAGAACTGCTGTGTGTGGGACTGTTTCATTGCTACAGCAAGCCACCTTGGGTCGTTTCCAAGGAGAAAGGTGGGGTAAAAATATTCAATATAAACAAACAAGTAAATCTAGATGTGTAACAGAATTTGAAATATTTTAAATGAATGGTTTAGAAGTCAGAAGGGTTTCAGGGGAGGCTTGGATTAAACCATCACCTACCCTCTCCTAGGCAGGAGCACCCAGGAGACAAGCAGAGATCCAATAATCGTTTGTTTATTTTCAGCTCGAAATACAGGAAGGGGGCGGCTTTCCCCTCTGAAGTCGAAGGAAAGAATCACAACTAACTACCTAATGGCAGGGCACACATTTAAATACAGAAAGAATTAAACGAATTTAACTCCCTCACCAATTCACAGCCGCCTTTAGGCAAGCTGTAACTCTTGTTACAGCCATTCCTGTCCCTTTCTCCTTGTACTCGCGTACCTGCTACCCAGAAGCAAGGCCCATGGAATTTGATGGCTTAATCCTGGCCCACAGCAAGACATTAAAGGGTCCCCTTTTCCACCTGCAGATTTTCTGGGCCCCCACGACAACCATGTCTGTCACCGGGCCCATGAAAAGCCACAGCGGCCAGAATTTCCTGCACAGCCAGGTGTGAAGAGTGACTCAAGAGTGTGTCAATCGGGGACTTTAACTTTGCCAATGCCACATCCATGGAACAGGGAGAGCCCCAGCACATTGTTTTTCAGTTCCTTGTAGAAACAACTCAGAAGTGGGTAAGTTACTCCACGGTTACAAACTTCGCCCCGGAAGCTCCTAGGAAAGGCCTGGGGCTCAGAACAGAGACGGGCACGAATCCTGAGCGCCCCTTGGCATGGCAGGAGGCGAGGGGGCCCTTGAGTTGGAGGCCCAACGCCCTTCAAGCGGAAGCCGGCCTTGGCTGACTTTACAAGGAGGCAGAGGGAGGGGGGGCTGACCTCTCTTCTTCATTGACTTCTCCGTTGCCTCTCCTGTGGCGGGGCAGAGATTTCAACCCGGACTCCAGGCCCTAGCCTGCCTCTGTGTCCACTCCACCGCACCGTCCAGCCTGCCTCTCTTGGGAGGGAACCCTCTCTCTCCTGGCTGGCCATTTCCATCGCTGGCGTGAAAACCCGAGAGAGGTGTCCCCGGCCACGTCCCAGGACCCCACTTTTCAAGGCCTCTGCGTCTTGCGCCTTTCCGTGGATTACCACAGAGGCTGTTTGCCCCCCACCTCCTCTTGTGATCCAGTGTTTCTTGAGCTAGTTCAAAACACGATCCCTTGCCAAAACACAGGAGGAATCACCCCCGGGCGGGAGCCTCGCAAGGCCCTTGGGACTCTTTACCTCTGACTTGGCTTTCCCTCCAGACCCGGGAAAAGCTAAAGACAAAGAAGCAACAGAGAAACAAGTCAGCAAGGAACAAAACAGCTTATTATGGGATGCAGAGGGAGATGGGGCCACTGAGAAAGGCCTGCAGGAATCCAAAGAGGGCAAAAGCGATCAGGAAGCAGCCGATGGCATCCTCTAAAGACAGCCGGAGGAACCTTAGAGAAGGGAGGGAAGCCAGAGGCGGGGAGGGGAGGCGGGCAGGAGGAGGAAGACGGGTGAGGAAGGGCCAGACGTCCCACCCTGGCCTCTGTTGCCAGCTGTTCTTCTTTTTTACACCTGACTTCTAGCGCTGCCCAGCTGTTTGAAGCCTTGCAGATGGACAATGCAAGAGGCTGCCCCGGAAATGCATGCCACCTTACAGCCTGAGCATCCTGCTAGTCCTCAGCAAGGCTCCTCTTCCAAGGGGGCACTGGGTTCCGTGGACCGGGCTCGCCCTCGGACTCCAGCACTTTGCAAATGAACCGGGCAGGGCCTTTGCAAGTCAATATGTATCTGTTTCACTCCGCTGGGCGGGAGCTGCATTAGCCTGTCCTCCTAGACACCTCTTTCCAGCAAACAGCATTGCCACACACATCCACCCCCACCCCCTGCATTCATCCCCCACCCCTTTCTCCCCCCACCCCAAAACCCACCTTGTCTAGCTTCCATTTTCCTTTTTTTAAGGGGGCTTAAAAATTCTTTTTTGATATTTTGCTTCTGAAAAGTCAAAATTAAAAAAAAAAACGGACACAGATTTCTAAGAGAAGCGAACGTTTTTTGGTCTTACAATTGTTACTATACAGTGTCTTTTCTTGGAACAGAAAGCGGGAGCAAAGAGTGACAAGGGAAAACCCTAAACCCCAGCACCAGGGACAGGACTGTTCCGCTTAGCAGCACCCATTCCGGGGTGTGTGGTCAAGACAAACATCAGTAGTTGCGTGACAAACGTGAAGTAACATTCTTTTTCTAACCGCTCCTAAGCACAACACTAACAGAGACAAACGGACGGGAAGTAAAGTGTTCTGCTTCTGCTTATATACCGCCCCATACCACTACAAGTACTCTCTGGGTGGTTTACAATTTTTTAATTACAGTGTGCAGGCTACACATTGCTCCCCTCCCCAGCAAGCTGGGTACTCATTTTACAGACCTTGGAAGGATGGAAGGCTGAGTGAACCTTGAGCCTGCTGTTGGGGATTGAACCCCCAGGCCGTGAGCACAGTTTTACCTGCAGTACAGGCATTTGACCACTGCGCCATGACCGCCAGAGAAAGATGGAGAGAGATTGCCAAGGCAGTGCCCTGAGAAGGGAGAAGGCAGGAAGGGGGCGACGCTGAGGTCGCCATGTCGGATGAGGGCAACTTCCTCCGCGTCGCCATTTCCTCCACTTCCAAAAAATGGGAAGCGAAGGCGATGCGGCCATTTTGAATAAGGGCGCTGGTGACACTTGGACGGGATGTAGAAGCGGAGTCCTGGCAACTGGACTTCTTGACAGAGTCCGGCGGGAGAAAAAAATCAGCCGTTTTGACTTATTCATTACAAGATTTTCTTTCCAATAAGAGCCCGTTTAGATGTCATACTTTTAATCCGTACCACCTGCCGTCACTTGACATGGCCGCTCTGTGGATTCTCACTGCTTGTCTCAATACCTGCCTATTTTTTTTTCTTTTTACGCCGGGTGTTGCTGCTGGTGGTGACTTGCCCTTCCCTAAAATGCCTCCTCTCGCTTCCAAGCCACACTATCGGGACTTCCCCAGCCAGGACACGTGTATTAAGGGTGGTCTTAATTTCACCAGCAAAGCTGACCGACTGGGTGCTTTCCTGCCTTCCAGAATGGCTCAACGTCTGCATATGAATTATTGTGGGAAAAGGGTGCTACACCTGTTCACATCCACTCCGAAATCAGTCAGCCCAGCGGAATGATGGGGGCAGACAAACATGGATAACTTGGCCGAAAACACCCGAGACCTCCAAGGTCCCTTCCGACCCAGCGATGATTCCAAATCCTGGTCTCTTTTTTTAGAAGGCTTTTTATAAATGGGTCACACTGTCTAAATCCCAAGAAGCTTTTAAGGCAGGAGAGTGTTTTATTGATTACTTCTTAGGTTCACATCCACTCCGAAATCAGGCAGCCCAGCGGAATGATGGGGCACCGGATTATGTTTCCAGCACCCGCAAGGGCTTGGCTTCCTTTTCTGCAGGAATTCAAACACGTGCAAACCCCAAAGACACCCCCATCCCCAAAAGAGGCGTGGCTGAGATAGGGTTAAAAGCAGTCGAGTTTTGGGAAATTCCTAGAGAGGCAGGAAATAAGGGCTGGGGAGGCGAAATTGGTCCTCCTCCTCCTCCTCCTCCTCTTTCCCGCCTCTGGATGGGGAGGGAGAAGCCCGCCACCGCCTCTTCTGGACTACAACTCCCATCGCCAGGCATGGCCGGGCAGGGGTGAGAGAATTTCGCCTCCTTTGGGCTTTTTACATCTAGATATCAATTTTCCCAGGTTTTCTGGCGGGAGAGTCGTCCCTTTGGACTACAACTCCCATGGTCAGTGCTGGCTTGCTGGGGGGGGATTCTGGGTGATGGAGTGGAGGGAGGGAAGAAACAGAAGAGGCTGGAACCCCCCCTCCATCCTCTGGGCCCCGTGTTGGCCCTCCCAGCCCCCCCCATGAGAGCTGGGTCGTTGGTCTGAAAGGGAACGGGCGTTACTTTTCCCTGAGGGAGGAGGAAAGGAACTGGACTGGAAACGGGGGTCCCCGTTACTCCCGAGCTAAAAAAGCAGTTCCTCTGCTGAGGTTTGTTCCTGCCTGAATGGGGTCCATCAAGGGAACCCTCCAACAGGAACGGCCTGGGGGCGGGGGCAGCCAGGGGGGCAGAAACTGAACCCTGGGAGGGTTGGGGGGGGTGTCCTTCGTCCTCCAGGTCACCAGGGAGGGCCTTTGGGAGAGGGATCGGAAAGAGGGCTTTTTTGGGGGCGGGTCCATTGATTCTCCCACCGCTCCCCACCTCTTACACCCCTCCTCGCCCAGTTCAGCCATCAAAATGTCCTTGGAGGGAGTGACTGGGGAAATCAGAAGCAAGTTGTGGGGGGGTCCAAGGGGAACCCAAGAATCATTAAAGGATCATAACTGGTTCCTTTGAGTTTGTGGGTTGGTTTCTCTTCCTATCCCATCCCCCCCTTAGTGCTAACTGGGCTACTAGGAAGGTTCCTCGCCTGCCTCTTCCCCTCCTCCTGTTTCTCATTATTCCCAAAGTGGGGTGTTTGCCTTTCCTTTGGTTCCCGGCCTTCCCTCCTTCTCCCCTTGGGGTGCCCCAGGGTTCCATTGTGGGTCCAGTGCTGTTGAATATCTTTAATAATCACTTGGAGGAAGGAATAGGGAGTATGCTAATTAAATTTGCAGATGATACCAAATTGGGAGGGGTTGCCAATTCCTTAGAGCAGTGGTCCCCAACCCCCGGGCCGCGGACCGGTGCCGGTCCGTGGACCAGTTGGCACCGGGCCGCCTGGGGAGGCCGGGGAGGCTCCTCCCCTTTTCCTCCGCCGCCCTCCTCCTCCTCCTCTTCTGTCCCGCGGGCAGCCGGAGGAGGAGTCGCCGCCGCCGGGCACGGCGCACGGGCGGGGTGGGGGGGAGCCCGGGGCTCCTGGGCGGGCGGGCCCCACCTCCTCCTCCTGGCTGGCGGCGGCGGCGGAAAGGCAGCCGCCGATTCTTGCGCGACTCCGCGGTGGGCGGCGGGGCATCCCGTCGCCGCCGAAGGGGCCGGCTAGGGCGGTCCCGTGGCGCCCTCGGGCCGGAGACGCCACCCCCACCGGCCTCCTCCCCTCCCCCTCCCGCTCGTTTAAAAAGGCCGCAGCCGGAGGCAAGCGGCGGCGCAGAGGTGCCCCACCGAGGCGGGCGCCCCGCCGCCGGACCGGAGCCACAGCCGAACCCGGGCGGCTGCCGTGGAAATGGCCGCCGAGCCCGCCTCGGTTGGGGCACCTCTGCGGCGCCGCTTGCCTCCGGCCGCCGACTGGAGGAGGAGGCGGGGCCGCCCGCCCAGGAGCCCGGGCTTCCCCGCCCGTGCGCGCAGGGGGAGCGCACGCCCGCCGCCCCCAGCCAGCAAGCGCCGCTGCCGCCACCGCCGCCGCTGCTTTGCCGCCGCCGCCCGCTCCCGTGGCCCCCAAGGTACACACCCCAACCCCCCGCACCTCCCCTCCCCCTCCTCCCTCCCCCTCCCCCGGCCCCCACACCCTCCCGCGACTCCCCGCCATCACCGCCGCCGCCGCCACTGCAACCCCCGCCATCGCGCCCGCCCCGCCATCGCCGCCGCCCGCCGGTCAGCCCCAAAATCGCCCCCGCCATCACCGAACATTCGAGACCCCCGACATCGCCGCCGATGGATAAGACCCCCCGCCATCGCCCCCGCCATCACCGCCGCCAAGACTCTCCTCCATCACCACAGCTCAAAAACATCTATTCTGCGGTGATCAACCCGCCATCGCGCCCGCCCGCCATCGCCGCCATACCCCCGCAAGTGGGCCAGGGAAAAATAATCAAACATTTACCGGGCCCCGGTGATAAAAAGGTTGGGGAGCACTGCCTTAGAGGATAGGATGAAAATCCAAAAGGATCTTGACAGATTAGAGTGCTGGGCCAAAGCTAACAGAACGGAGTTCAACAGAGGGAAATGTAGGGTGCTACCTCTAGGTAAAAAGAATGAATTGCTGGAAAATAGTACCTGTGAAAGGGATCTGGGAGTCTTGGTAGAACACAAATTGAACATGAGTCAGCAGTGTGATGGGGTGGCCAAGAAAGCCAACACAATTCTTGGTTGCATCATCAGAAGCATCATGTCTAGATCAAGGGAAGTGATAGTACCACTCTATTCTGCCCTGGTCAGACCCCACCTGTAGTACTGGGTCCAGTTCTGTGTGCCTCAATATTAAAAGGTTGTTGACAACCTCGAGCAGGTGCAGAGGAGGGCGACCAGGATGGTTGAAGGTCTGGAGGAACTGTATTGTGAGGAATAGCTTAAGGAACTAGGAATGTTTAGCCTTTCAAAGAGAAGGCTGGGGGAGGATATGATTTTTTGTTGTTCAGTCGTGTCCGACTTTGTGACCCCATGGACCAGAGCTCGCCAGGCCTTCCTATCTTCCACTGCCTCCCAGAGTTTGGTCAAATCCATATTGGTTGCATCGATGACACCGTCCAAGCATCTCATTCTCTGTCGTCCTCTTTTCCTTGTCTCTTCAAACGGCCACAGTGCCGGAGGACTGGAGGATAGCAGATGTCAGACAAATTTTTAAAAAAGGAAGGAGGGGGACCCGGAAAACTACAGGCCAGTTAGCCTTACATCTGTCCCAGGGAAGATGGTGGAAAGCCTCATCTAAGAGAAAATCTTAAAACACATAGAACAACAAACCTTGCTGATAGAAAATCAGCATTGCTTCTGTAAGGGTAAGTCTTGTCTAACAAATCTTTTAGAATTTTTTGAAAAGGTCCACAGGCATGTGGATTTGTGTGAACTGGTGGATATAGACTATCTGGATTTTCAGAAGGCTTTTGACACAGTCCCTCACCAGAGGCTGCTGAGAAAAATTCAACAGTCAGGGGATAAGAGGGCAGGTCTTCTTATGGATTGAGACCTGGTTGAGATCCAGGAAACAAAGAGTAGGTGTCAATGGGAAATTATCACAATGGAGAGAAGTCAAAACGGGTGTGCCCCAGGGATCTGTCCTAGGACCGGTGCTTTTCAATCTGTTCATAAATGACCCGGAGACAGGGATAAACAGTGAGGTGGCAAAGTTTGCGGATGACACAAAACTTTTCCGTGTGGTAAAAAACAGAGAAGATTGTGAAGAGCTCCAGAAGGATCTCTCCAAACTGGGGAAATGGGCTGCCAAATGGCAAATGTGATTTAATGTAGCCAAATGTAAAGTAATGCATATTGGGGCAAAAAACCAAAGCTTTATCTATCAACTCATGGGCTCTGAGTTATCCGTGACGGATCAGGAAAGAGATCTTGGTGTGTTGGTGGACAGCTCCATGAAGGTGTCTACCCAATGTGTGGCAGCGGTGAAGAAGGCCAATTCCATGCTAGGGATTATCAAAAAGGGGATTGAAAATAAAACAGCCAACATTATAATGCCATTATACAAAACGATAGTAAAGCCGCACCTGGAGTATTGTGTACAATTCTGGTCACCGCATCTCAAGAAAGACATAGTGGAACTGGAAAAGGTGCAGAAGAGAGCGACTAAAACGATTACTGGGCTGGGGCACCTCCCTTATTAGGAAAGGCTAAAACATTTGGGGCTCTTTAGTCTGGAAAAAAGGCGTCTGAGGGGGGATATGATTGAGACGTACAAAATAATGCAGGGCATGAGTAAAGTGGATAGAGGGAATACCAGAACTAGGGGACAACCACTCAAATTAAGGGCTGGGAGAGTAAGAACAAACAAAAAATATTTTTCTCCCAGCACGTTGTTAGTCTGTGGAACTCCCTGCCACAGGATGTGGTGATGGCATTTGGCCTGGATGCCTTCAAAAGGGGGTTGGACAGATTCCTGGAGGAAAAGTCCATCACAGGTTACAAACCATTATGGAGATGTGTAATCCCCAGGCTTAAAACCGGCATACTTCAAGGGCCAGATGCAGGGAAGTGGTATCAGTAGACAGATATCGAGTCTTGTGCGCTCCCAGACGCACCTGGTGGGGCCACTGTGAGATACAGGAAGCTGGACTAGATGGGCCGTTGGCCTGATCCAGCATGGCTCTTCTTATGTACTCTGCGTATAAGTTAAATAAGCAAGGTGACAGTATACAGCCTTGTCGTACTCCTTTCCCAATTTTAAACCAGTCAGTTGTTCCATATACAGTTCTGACAGTTGCTGCTTGTTCCATATATAGATTTCTTAGGAGACAGATAAGCTGGTCAGGCACTCTCATGCCTTAAGGACTTGCCATAGTTTGTTGTGGTCCACACAGTCAAAGGCTTTGGCATAGTCAATGAAGCAGAAGTAGATGTTTTTCTGGAACTCTCTGGCTTTCTCCATAATCCATCGCTTGTTGGTGATTTGATCTCTAGTTCCTCTGCCCCTTTGAAATCCAGCTTGTACTTATGGACGTTCTCTGTCCACATACTGGTGAAGCCTGCCTTGTAGACTTTTGAGCATAACCTTGCTAGCGGGTGAAATGAGTGCAATTGTGCGATAGTTGGAGCATTCTTTGGCATTGCCTTTCTTTGGGATTGGGATGTAGACCGATCTTTTCCAGTCCTCTGGCCGCTGCTGTGTTTTCCAAATTTGTTGGCATATCGCGTGCAGCACCTTTACAGCATCCTCTTTTAAGATTTTTAAGAGTTCAATTGGAATGCCGTCACCTCCACCCGCCTTGTTGTTTGCAATGCTTTCTAAGGCCCACGTGACTTCACTTTCCGAGAAGTCTGGCTCCAGGTCAGCAACTACACTATCTTGGTTATCAGGGACATCCAGATATTTCTAATATAATTCCTCTGTATATTCTTGCCATCTCTTCTTGATCTCTTCTGCTTTAGTTAGGTCCCTACCATTTTTGTCCTTTATCATATCCATCTTTGCACGAAATGCCCCTTTCATATCTCCAATGTTCTTGAATAGATCTCTGGGTTTTCCTTTTCAGTTGTTTTCCTCTATTTCTTTGCACTGTTTGTTCAAGAAGCCCGCCCTGTCTCTCCTTGCTATTCTTTGGAAGTCTACATTCAATTTTCTGTATCTTTCCCTTTCTCCCTTGCATTTTGCATCCCTTCTCTCTTCCGCTATTTATAGGGCCTCGTTGGACAACCACTTTGCTTTCTTGCATTTTCTTTTCTTTGGAATAGTTTTCATTGCAGCTTCCTGTACAATGTTACAAGCCTCCATCCATAGTTCTTCAGGTGTTCTGTCCATCAAATCTAGTTCCTTAAATCCATTCTTCACTTCCACTGTGTATTCATAAGGGATTTGACTTTGATTATACCTGACTGGCCCAGTGGTCTTCCCTAATTTCTTCAGTTTAAGTTTGAATTTTGAAATAAGAAGCTGATGATCTGAGCCACAGTCAGCACCAGGTCTCGTTTTTGCTGACTGTATAGAGCTCCTCCATCTTTGGCTGAAGAGAACATAATCAATCTGATTCCGGTATTGTCCATCTGGTGATGTCCATGTGTAGAGTCGCCTTTTGTGTTGTTGGAAAAGAGTGTTTGCAATGACCAGCTTGTTCTCTTGACAAAACTCAGTTAGCCTTTGCCCTGCTTCATTTGGAACTCCAAGGCCAAACTTGCCAGTTATTCCTTTTATCACTTGACTCCCTACTTTAGCATTCCAATCCCCTATGATGAGAAGAACATCTTTCTTTGGTGTCAGTTCTAGAAGGAGTTGTATGTCTTTATAACATTGGTCGGTCTCAGACTCTCCAGCACCTGTAGTTGGTGCATAGACTTGGATTACTGTGATGTTGAAAGGGCTGCCTTGGAATCGTACCGAAATCATTGTATCCTTTTTAGGTTGTATCCCAGCACTGCTTTTCCCACTCTATTGTTGACTATGACGGCTACTCCATTTCTCCTATGGGCTTCTTGCCCACAGTAGTAGATGTGACTGTCAGACTCACATACTCACTCACAGATGGAAGTCAAAGCTTTTACTGAAGCATCAGCAATGCAGAGTTAACATAGTTTCAGCAGCCAGGCAAAGTCCAGATACACAGTCCAAGGTCAGTATACAAATGTTGCTTATGTCAAATCCAGGAGACAGGAGAATGCAGAGTCCAAAACGTGATTCAAGGTCGAGCCAGGGTTCAGAGTGGAATCTCAGGAACAGCAGGAACGTAGTACCGGCATGAGGTCAAGCTTTCCGACTTGCTGCTCCCACAAGAAGCCTGACCCCAGAATACCTGCTTTATGGCTCCAAGAGAGCAACACCCCTCTCTCTAACCCCAACTCTGTCAATACTCTGTGCTCTCAGAATGTAAATATCTCTGAGTTTCTAGCAGTCTATCCCTTCTCTCTCTGGCTGTAAGTCTTTGCTTTCTAACAGCTTTCCTTGGAGGAGAGGCCTCTCTTGATACAGATGAATCACTATCAGTTGCAGGAGGATCTGCATCTGGGAGTTCCCCAGCCCTTAACCCTTCAGTATCTGGGTCTGATTCTGGCAGAGGCCTGACACTGAACTGAATTCGCCCATACCCATCCATTTAAGTTCGGTGATGCCCAAGATATCAATGTTTATTCTTTCCATCTCACATTTGACCACATCCAGCTTACCCTGGTTCATAGATCTCACATTCCAGGTTCCTATGCAGTATATTTCTTTGCAGCATTGGACTTTCCTTTCTCTTCCAGGCATCTCAGCAGCTGAGCGTCCTTTCAGCTTTGGCCCAGCCACTTCATTAGCTCTGGAGCTACTTGTACTTGTCCTCCACTCTTCTTCAGTAGCATGTTGCACACCTTCCAACCTGAGGGGCTCATCTCCCAGCGTCATATCTTTTAGCCTTTTGTTTCTGTCCATGGAATTTTCTTGGCAGGGATACTGGGGTGGCTTGCCAGTTCCTACCCCAGGAAGTCTTATTACAGGCCTCATTGTAATCAGTGTAATTAGCATTACAATGATGAAAGCGCAGTTCAGCCTGTTTTATTTTGTAGCCTCACTGATCAACTGGGACACAAAAGTAGCAATGTGCCCCCATTTACAGCCTAAAGGAAGGGGATATGATAGCTATGTTTAAATCTTTGAAAGGATGTCATATTAAAGAAGAAAAAGGTTTGTTTTCCATGGTTTCAGAGACTAGGACTTGGGGCAATGGTTTCAAACTACAGGAAAAGAGGTTCCACTTGAAGATTAGGAAGAACTTCATGACAGTTGGAGCTGTTTGGCAGTGGAATAAGCTGTCACGGAGAGCGGTGCAGTCTCCTTCTTTGGAGGTTTTTAAGCAGAGGCAGGATGGCCATCTGTTGGAAATATTGTGATGGGGTTCCTGAATGGCAGGTGGTTGGGCTAGATGGCCCTTGAGGTCTCCTCCAACTCTATGATTCTATGATCCTTCAAAGACAAGGGAGGCACTCAGGAAGGGCTCTTCTCCTTTCTACACTAAAGATCATCATTGCCTGACATGGAGAGATAATGATCCAAGGATTCTTCACGGATATTACCACCTGAGTGGTTGCTTTGAAGGTAACCAGAAGCACCATAAATTCATTTGGAAGATGAGGGAAGACCCAGTGCAACTTTGTGTGAGTTAGATCCAAAATGATAGAAAAACATATAAAGGCTATGGAATAATTTGCATTCATTTCGTATGCTGGAACCCACATGGGTTTTCCCACCACAAATTTCCCTCACAGACTGTTATCGGATGAGTGTGATAAATCCCCTGGGGTTCCTCAGCATCTTCATTGGTGCAAAAATTGGCCTCCTCACTGATGTTGGTAGAAGTGGGACCCCCCTAGAGCTGGGTTCATTCCCCTGCACCCTCCATGGCAGTTCGTTGGGTCTGTTACTTGATCTGACATTTTGTTTTCCGTGGTCACTTATGTCTTGTCTGTTTTTAGCAGGTAAGTTCCAGTACAGAAGAAATCAAAACGGAGAACACCAAGCGCCAGAGGAAAAGGCTGAATTTTTCAGATGCAAAAGAGGGTTCTGAGAATCAAACCAGAATGAAGAAGCTTAGAGGAAAACATATAAACGAAAAGATGGACAAATCTATTACTTGTCAGGGGAAAGACCAGATGGTTCAGCAACTATTGAAAGGAGAGGAAAGGAATGATGAGCATACAATGAATGGAAGATCTTTTACTAGCAGATCAAAACTTCATTTCCATAGGAAAATTCGCCAAGGAGAGAAAGCATTTGAATGTCTGGAGTGTGGAAAGAGGCTTAGTTGTTCTAGAGAGTTACACACCTGAGCATACATACAGGTGAGAAGCCATTTGAATGTCACATTTGAGTCAATCTCAACACCTTGCTAGGCATCATAGGCGGAGAGAAGCCATTTGAATGTTCTGAAAGGACGTTTGAGAACACACACAAGAGCCATTTGAATGTCAGTCGGCAAGAGATTCAGTCATTTTAGAAGCCTTGGTAGCCATCATAGGACCCACACAGGAGAGAAGCCATTTCAATGTCTGGAATGTGGAAAGTGGTTCAGTCGTTCTCAAAACCTTGCTAGCCATCACAGGACCCACACAGGCGAGAAGCCATTTGAATGTCTTGAATGTGGAAAAAAGTTCAGTCAGGCTTCAAACCTTGCTACCCATAAAAGGACCCACACAGGTGAAAAGCCATTTCAATGTCTGAATGTGGAAAGAGGAATGTAGTACCCACACCAGAAAAAGATTTGAATGTCTTTAGTTAGTTCTAAAGACCTAACTACACATTTGAGAACACACACAGGAGAGAAGCCATTTGAATGTCTGGAATGTGGAAAGAAGTTCAGTCATTTTAAAAGCCTTGCTAGCCATCACAGGACCCACACAGGCGAGAAGCCATTTCAATGTCTGGAATGTGGAAAAAGGTTCATTCATTCTCACAGCCTTGCTATGCATCATAGGACCCACACCGGAGAGAAGCCATTTGAATGTCTTGAATGTGGAAAAAAGTTCAGTCAGGCTTCAAACCTTGCTAGCCATCACAGGACCCACACAGGCGAGAAGCCATTTCAATGTCTGGAATGTGGAAAGAGGTTCAGTCATTCTCAAAACCTTGCTAACCATCACAGGACCCACACAGGAGAGAAGCCATTTGAATGTCTGGAATGTGGAAAGAAGTTCAGTCAAGCTTCAAACCTCACTACCCATCACAGGAACCACACAGGCAAGAAGCCATTTGAATGTCTGGAAGGTGGAAAGAGGTGTAGTTCTTCGAAAGACCTAACTACACATTTGAGAACATACACAGGCGAGAAGCCATTTGAATGTCTGGAGTGTGGCAAGAGGTTCAGTCGTTCTCAAAACCTTGCTAGCCATCACAGGACCCACACAGGCGAGAAGCCATTTCAATGTCTGGAATGTGGAAAGAGGTTCAGTCGTTCTCAACACCTTGCTAACCATCACAGGACCCACACAGATGAGAAGCCATTTGAATGTCTGGAATGTGGAAAGAAATTCAGTCAAGGTTCAAACCTCACTACCCATCACAGGACCCACACAGGCGAGAAGCCGTTTGAATGTCTGGAGTGCGGAAAGAGGTTCAGTCAATCTGGAAGCCTTGCTAAGCATCATAGAACCCACACAGGAAAGAAGCCGTTTGAATTTCAGGACTGAGGAGTGAATTTCTGTCATTCTAGTTGTCTTTCTACACACCTTAGGAGCCACCCAGCTATTGAACAGTGTAGAGTGTGGAAATATTTTCAGTCGCCTCACAAACCTTCTTAGATAAGACATACTCTTCACAGGGAAGAAGCCTTCCAGGTAACTGGAGTGTGGGAAAATGTTTGGACAGAGAACACATCTGATAATCCCCGGCAGGGCAGAAGTCCTCCTTTCTCCTCCTGGGGGGACTCCTTCCTCAGGTGATCTGGTGAAAATCCCCTTTTCTCTCTGTTCCTGTTTCATCCCCTCCACATTTTGGGTTGTTCTCTGTAGTTGCTTTGAATGGCTTTTATTTTAGTGTGATCTGTTTTTGTATTGTTGTAAGGAGCAGAGCAGAGAAACCTCCTCTGGCCATGGTGACACATGCTATAGTGACCTCCCGGCTGGACTACTGTAATGCACTCTATGTGGGGTCCAGAACTTCCATGGGTCCAGAACGCAGCAGCCAGATTGCTGAATGTGGTTAATTACAGAGATCACGTGACACCCCTTACTAAAGCAGTTCCACTGGCTGCTAGTCACCTACCGGGCACAATTCAAGGTGCTGACCTTGACCTACAAAGGAGCATATGACCTCCTAGCTGTCTCAAGTATCTAATCTCACAGTATGAATTGGCTCGGGTGCTAAGGTCATCAGGAGAAGCCTTTCTCTCCATCCCACCACCTTCACAGGAGCGTCTCAAAAGAACAAATGAAAGGGCCTTCTTGGCTGCTGTGCCCTGACTTTGGAGTTCCCTCCCACTGGAGGCTCTGTCTCTGCTGTCTTTCCGGAAGCAGGCAAAGACCTTCCTCTTCAGGCAAACTTGATGGCATTGACTGTTTCCTGAGAACACCAGTGTTTTCCATTTTATAGCTGTTCCAAGTTTGCTGTGCCGTTTGGCCATGTTCTGGAGGTTTTTATTCCTGAAGTTTCGCCAGCCTCATTGGCTGGCATCGTTAGAGCACAAGGAGCTCAGGGAACAAGCAGTTTCTCTCTGCGCTGCATGTTACTTTCCACCCCTCATAATGGACTTTGATTTTCTTCTTGCATGTCTTTGTAGCTCTAATCTAAGATGGCTCTTCTAATTCCTTGTTCGTAACATATATGTGGGAATTTACCTTTAATGTCCATGCTTTGCCAGTCTAGCTATGCATGAGCTCAGACAAACAGCATGGGTCTTACATCACACTTAGAACACACCCTTATTGGAGAACAGAGCTGACCAACCAGAGCTAAGAATAGCTGCATTCCCAAGATGGCGCTAAAGTACGGGGGAGCCCAGTTTGAAAGAATGTCAGAAATTCATAGTCTCTAAGTGAGCATGCTCAGTAGAATATGGTGTATTTGATTGGTAGTTTCTGATGACGTGGGAAATGAATCTGTGGGGAGGAATAAAAATGTTGGACTGGTGAGGGGAGGGGCTTTTTACCATCAACGCTGCTGACGAGTGGCTGTGAGCATCAACAAGCCTGTCTGTTCCCTGCCGCGGCTGAGCTGAGAGGAGAAGCCTGCCTGCTGGGTTTGTTTGCATATGCTTGCCTTCGGATTCAATAAACAGCAGCTAAGATCTCAGCAGTGTGTCGACACTTCATCCCTGTACTCCCTTCGTATATCACAGTGCAGGGATCCCTATCGTTCCTTCTCTATCAGAGAAGGAATCCCTACATCATTGGTGCCCCCGTGTTTGTCGAGAACTCTCAGAACGGACCGGTAAGCAGACTGCAAGCTTGAAGCAACATTCCTGTCGCATTCCAGCCTTCGGAAGAGACTGCCTGCAGCACGTTCTCTCTGCCGGACTGCTCCCAGACGGACATCTCCCAGAATCAAACTCCAGATGTCATCTTTACGCCATTAACAACCCATCCCTGACGTCTCTCGTGGGCGAGTTGTGGTGAAAATAAACACTCAGTCAGCAGTCCTAATCTACGCTCATTATGGGTTCAGGTCTCGCAGCTCAGCAACACCACTTGGCTTCAGATTTGAAATCCTTGCTGAAACAACATGCTCACCCTTATCGAAAACGGGACATCACCCATTTTGTTAGAACACTGGATAAGATATGCAATTGGGAGGAACAGGACAGAAAGAGAATGACGGACTTGAAAAATTGGGACAAAATTGGCAAGGCGATCCACGCAGATTCAAGGGCTTCTGTCTCGGATAAAATGGTGTGGAGCAAGATCAGGATGTGTCTATCACGCCTGACCCCCAGGAATATCTTGCTCAGCCAGGCATCTGCCACACAAATTTTGAGAATGGGCAGTCAAACCCCTATTACTGCCACACAGCCAGGAGATATAGCCTCAGCTGCTCCCCCAAAGCGTCCCTTTGAGCAAATAGATCAAGATCCACCACATCTGGAGGGACAGACCCTGCCCTTGGGGCCAGAGTGACCCACCCCTCAACCCACTGCCATCCCACAAAGAGATCTATCTCGCACAATAGCAGTGGCTCAATTAATGGCGGCGGAGGACCACACAATCCCTTCCTTATACCCCGTAATCAGAGGGCAGCCTGCCGTGGGAGCTCAGCCAGGGGTTCTGGACAGACATGAACCGTTAGCCTTGGAATACATCAAAGCCCTGCACAAGAGTGTAAAAATGAATGGCATGCAGGCGGCCTATACCAAAGTCTTGCTGAATAATATCGCAGAGCAGAGACTGATTCCCAAGGATTGGGACCAACTAGCAAGTGGGATATTTCTCCCAGGCGATCTTTTGCTGTTCAGGGCAGAATGGAGGTGCCTAGCTGTGAATAAGGCTCAGCAGAACAGGACTGCTAACATCAATATCACGCAGCAAATGTTGCTTGGGGAAGGCCCACACATGACCACAGCACAGCAGATAGCCCTCACGGATCAGGCTTTAGAACAAGTTGCTGCAATTGTCATCAGGGCCTGGGCATCTCTTCCTCAAAAGGGAGACACCACATCCTCAGCAGGGTTTGCCTCAATAAGACAGGGGGCCAAGGAAGCATATACAGAATTTGTCTCTCATCTTTTGACCGCCCTGGAGAGGCAGATAGAGAATGTGGAGGCCAGGAACCTCCTCTCGAAGCAGTTAGCCTATGAAAACACAAACGAGGATTGCAAACAGGCATTGACATCTACATATTCATTATGCAATTCGACAATTACAGATATGATCAGATTGTGTCAAAATATAGGGACACAAAGATACAAAGCACAACTCTTTGCAGCTGCAATAACAAGCACCAACACTGCCAATAGCCAAAGCAGCGAAGAGGAAGAGCAGGGAGAATCCCCCCAGGATCAGCTGAATCAACAGGGAGATTGGAATAGAAGGGCGGGAACCATGTCGTCTATCCCGCCCCTGCTGGACATGAGCCAGTATCGGAACGGCTAAAGCATGGGAGAACAACACAGCCCATCTCCAGTGGAAGCCTGCTGACACGTCTCTCTGCCCACTCCATGGCTCAAAGCCCCTCCTTAACAGTGATGAACTGTGAATATAGCCCTGAGAAGGTCCTTTTTTCTGTAACATATTCAATTCCTTTGCTGCCTGAAAAAAAAAATCAACTGAGACTGATTCTTTTTGCCATTCAACGATGGAACTTTTTACCCCCCTCTTCTCTGCACCTACCAGCTGTTACACTGACTCTTATCTATTGTTTCTCTAACTAGATTTGCATAATCATGCTATTAACTATCTGTTTTCTTATTTCCTTAAGCAGGTCCATGAATTTTGTGGGACAGGTTTGCCACAGAAAGGGGAATGTATTTCCATGAAAAAAAATATAAGCAAGCTGTTATTGTATTTTTAGAAGTAATCAAATCTTCTCATTGCTTTAATAGTGAAATGTTTAAGTCTTTTAGCTGGTGGTGGGATTAGAGAAATGACATTCATTCTGTTAGTAATTGTGATGCTGTTTATAATTTCATGCTGTTGTAAACTTGAAATGATGCTAACAATTTTCTAAAGCTTATTCTGAAACTGACTAACAAATTTTAAAACAGAAAAAGGGAGAAAAGAATATTTTAGAGGGACTATTTTAAGGGAACACTGTTTTTTACATAAAGGATCCAAAATATTTTAAGGAGGAAAGAACGTTTCTGTTATGCAATGCTGCCACCTTCTGGTTGAAACTGGCTATAGCACAGTTTGATGGTTAGAGTAAGCTGAGAGCAACTGAATTAATTTTTAAGACGATATATGGTTCACTTAAATTCACTAATGTTTGATGTTATTGTAGTTAGTTCATTATGGGATTACACATAGCACACCTATATTACTCTGCACACAATTTTATTTTTTTATTTTAATTAAATTTTTTGAGTGGAATTGTGGGAATTTACCTTAATGTCCATGCTTTGCCAGTCTAGCTATGCATGAGCTCAGACAAACAGCATGGGTCTTACATCACACTTAGAACACACCCTTATTGGAGAACAGAGCTGACCAACCAGAGCTAAGAATAGCTGCATTCCCAAGATGGCGCTAAAGTACGGGGGAGCCCAGTTTGAAAGAATGTCAGAAATTCATAGTCTCTAAGTGAGCATGCTCAGTAGAATATGGTGTATTTGATTGGTAGTTTCTGATGACGTGGGAAATGAATCTGTGGGGAGGAATAAAAATGTTGGGCTGGTGAGGGGAGGGGCTTTTTACCATCAACGCTGCTGGCGAGTGGCTGTGAGCATCAACAAGCCTGACTGTTCCCTGCCGCGGCTGAGCTGAGAGGAGAAGCCTGCCTGCTGGGTTGGTTTGCATATGCTTGCCTTCGGATTCAATAAACAGCAGCTAAGATCTCAGCAGTGTGTCGACACTTCATCCCTGTACCCCTGTCATATATCACAGTGCAGGGATCCCTATCATTCCTTCTCTATCAGAGACGGAATCCCTAGACATATATCTGAAATGTTCTGGACGGTATATTGTCCCTCATTAATGTAAGCCACCTTGCATCCTTTCCAAGGAGAAAGGTGGGGTAAAAATATTCAATATAAACAAACAAGTAAATGTAGATGTGTAACAGAATTTGAAATATTTTAAATGAATGGTTTAGAAGTCAGAAGGGTTTCAGGGGAGGCCTGGATTAAACCATCACCTACCCTCTCCTAGGCAGGAGCACCCAGGAGACAAGCAGAGATCCAATAATCGTTTGTTTATTTTCAGCTCGAAATACAGGAAGGGGGCAGCTTTCCCTTCTGAAGTCGAAGGAAAGAATCACAACTAACTACCTAATCATGGCAGGGCACACATTTAAATACAGAAATAATTAAACAAATTTAACTCCCTCACTAATTCACAGCCGCCTTTAGGCAAGCTGTAACTCTTGTTACAGCCATTCCTGTCCCTTTCTCCTTGTACCCACTTTCCTGCTACCCAGAAGCAAGGCCCATGGAATTTGATGGCTTAATCCTGGCCCACAGCAAGACTTTAAAGGGTCCCCTTTTCCACCTGCACATTTTCTGGGCTCTCACGACAACCATGTCTGTCACCGGGCCATGAAAAGCCACAGCGGCCACAATTTCCTGCACAGCCAGGTGTGAAGAGTGACTCAAGAGTGTGTCAAATGGGGACCTTAACTTTGCCAACGCCACATCCATGGAACAGGGAGAGCCCCAGCACATTGTTTTTCAGTTCCTTGTAGAAACAACTCAGAAGTGGGTAAGTTACTCCACAGTTACCACCTTTGCCCCGGGAAGCAACCACTTGTGTGCTCTTAGGAAGAGCCTGGGTCTCAGAACAGAGACGTTCACGAATCCTGGGTTCAGCGGTTCGTTGCTTCGTTGCAATTTACTGGTGGAACAGGTGCTCGGCCCTCCCCAGCCCACCTCCTGCGGGGGGGGTGGCCACTCAGAAGCAGCGCCCCCTGGAGGAAGAGGCCACACAGAACACCCGTCCCGGCAACAAGCGAACTGACACGAACCGCTGCTTTGAGGGCTTGTGCCCATCTCTAGTTCAAAGCTCTCAAACCTGATGCAGAAGGGAGGCTGCCCGACCAGGAGAGCTTCAGATTCAGTCAGCAGGAAGGCCCAGCAGGTCCTGTACCTGACATGAACCCCCCCATCACTCCTCAGCCCCTGCGGATCAAGGGCCCTTTCTGAGAACTAAACAAAACCGGATCCAGGTGTCCTCTTCCTGAGATGCAAACACTGCTATGGAGTATCTTTTTTTTTTTTTTTTTGTGTGTGTGTGTGTGGGGGCTCTTCAGTGCATATTCTGACAAAGCCAAAGAGGCCCCCTGAGATGCCCCCAAAGCAGGAGGAGCATTGCAGAAAGGGTAGGTGGGAAAAAGGAACCTACTCTGTACGGCAGCCCCACCAAAAACTTAAAAAAAAAAAAAAACCTCCCAGGCACAAAAAGCACAGCATTGCAACCACACGGGGGGGGGCACCAGAAGAAGCGACGCTCTGCAGGAGAGGAAAGCAAATGGCCTTCTGTACCGACAGGGCACCAGGTGGGTTGTGGATGGGCCCGGGGCGGGGGGAGAGGATGCAAGCGCCCTCCAAGGGGTTTTGAAGCCTGAGGTCCCATCCCGGCTTTCGTCCTTCCTCTTCGCAGCCCAAACCAAGGGGCCAGCCTGGCCTCTGAGCAGCTCCCTCCAGCTTCTGCAGAGAGAAAAAGGCGCACGAGGGTTACCGGGATATCCTGAGAGGCCACGGTGGGCGCCATCCTGTCCCCTGTGGGAGCACCCAGAGGCCTGAACCTGAGCTCCAAAGGTATTGGGGGGGGGACCTGGACAGGGAATAAAGCTTGCACTCCAACCCAAGAACTGGGGTGGTGGATTCAGACAACCGGGAAAAGGCGCCCAGAAGTACAGGCTGGCTGAACCTCACGGCTGAAGTCTCCTTTGGGACTGAGCGCCCCTTGGCATGGCAGGAGGCGAGGGGGCCCTTGAGTGGGAGGCCCAACGCCCTTCAAGCGGAAGCCGGCCTTGGCTGACTTTACAAGGAGGCAGAGGGAGGGGGGGCTGACTTCTCTTCTTCATTGACTTTTAGGGACTGATTGGATTTCTCTGCCGCCCATCTGGCCGCGAGGTCACTCTTACAGGGAAGGGGTTCCCCAACCCTGGGTCCCCAAGATGGTCTTGGACTACAACTCCCCAGAAATCCTGGCCAGTGGGGAAGGCTTCTGGGCCTTGTAGTCCAAGGTCTTCTGAGGACAGAAGATTGGGTCCTGTCATCCCGCCGACCGCCCTGCACCTTTCACAGGAGGCTGTGTGGGTGGATCCAGGGGAAACATTTGCCAGGGGGGGGGGGAAGGAGTCAGCCCCCACCTGAGCCGTCGTGCCTCCTTCCCTCTCCCCAAACCACCACCTCCAACTGGCATCTCCTCCACCTCCCGGGCCTCCCGAGAGGCCGGCGTTGATCTCGGTGGGCTTTGCACCTGTTTGTTCTCCAAACCAGGCGCACCGGACGGTGAAAACCACGGAGCACCGGAGCCCAAGACCTGAGAGCCTAACGGCTGGCGAGGAGGGTGCCCTCGAGATGCGGCCAAGGGCAAGACCCAGGGCCTCCTGTCTGCAAAAGCAGAGCTCTGGCACCGAGTGGCACATGCCTCCTGGAAGGCTTGGTGAGCGGGTGGGGAAGAAGGACTGGGGTGCCCCCTGGTTTTCTCCAGCCAAAGAACCCAGGCAGGAGGGGACCTTGGCTGACCACCCCCAGAAGAACCCCCAGCCGCTTAACACGTGGGAAAGCCTCCAAACAGCGGCTCAAGCTGAACACTCCCCCTCCCCAAAGCCTCCCACCCCCTGCAGTGCCACCCACCCACCCGTCCACCCATCAGTTCCTGTGGCGAAGCAGAGATTTCGAACCCAGGACTCCGGAGCCCTAGCCTGCCTCTCTCTGTCCACTCCACTGCACCGGTTCTCTTCCATTCCTGCTGATCTGCTGATCAATGAAGATGCACCCGAGACTCTTGGGAGGGGACCCAGCGGGCTTTCTCGCCATCTCCTCCCTGGCTGGCCAGCATCTGGGCGGCTGGGCTGGTTTCCTCCGTTGCGCCTGGATTTCCATCGCTGGCGTGAAAACCCGAGAGAGGTGTCCCCGGCCACGTCCCAGGACCCCACTTTTCAAGGCCTCTGCGTCTCGTGCCTTTCCCTGGATTACCACAGAGGCTGTTTGCCCCCCCCCACCTCCCCTTGTGATCCGGTGTTTCTTGAGCTAGTTCAAAACACGATCCCTTGCCAAAACACAGGAGGAATCACCCCCTGGCGGGAGCCTCGCAAGGCCCTTGGGACTCTTTACCTCTGACTTGGCTTTCCCTCCAGACCCGGGAAAAGCTAAAGACAAAAACCAACAGAGAAACAATACGTCTGTGAAGATTCTCAGTCATCCAGGTGCGTTTATCTGGGAGTTGAGTCATGGCTCCTGGACTTCTTTTTGAGAGATAGAAACGTTTCGCTGTTCATCCAAACAGCTTCATCGGTCTGAATACAGCTAGTGCAAGAGACCTTCTTATAGTCAGCTTGACCTCTTGTCCCCTGGTCTGATTGGCTCATAAGATGAACAAAGCCTGAATAGGCTCGTTAGGGAGACATTAGTGTCCATGGCCCTAAGGTAAACAATGGCCTAAGGCGCTGAAACCCATCAAGAATGGGTCCTTAGCTGTGACCTGGTGGTGAAGGCTCCTTGATTTGCCTGGGTACTGTGGAAAGTACAGCCTGATAAGTAGCAGATAGACTATGCCGGAGCCCCCCACCTCTGTTGAGGGAGGGATTTTCAATGCTAACATGAATGGCTTCCCTTACTCCTCTCAAACCACCTCTCTTCTTTGTCTAATATGTGTACATCCTCATCTTTGAAAGAGTGGCCTTTTTCCTTCAAATGGAGGTGTACTGCTGATTCTGGTCCTGAGCTGTTACCTCTCCTATGTTGGGCCATCCTTCTGTTTAATGGCTGTTTAGTTTCTCCAATGTAGAGGTCTGAACACTCCTCACTGCATTGGACTGCATATACTATATTGCTCCTTTTATGGTTTGGTATTGGATCCTTTGGGTGGACAAGTCTCTGCCTTAGTGTGTTCATGGGTTTGAAATAAACAGGGATGTGGTGTTTGCCAAAAAATCCTTTTAAGCTTCTCCGACACTCCCGCCATGTAGGGAATGACCAGGTTCTTCCGTCGGGTCTGGGTCTCAGACTGATCCCTTGTTCTTCGGGGATGGCCCACTGCTTTGTTGAAGGCCCACTTTGGATATCCACAGGCCTTAAGTGCTGTCTTCAGGTGCCTGTCTCCCTTCTTCTTGGCTTCTGAGGAGGTGGGGATGCTCTCTGCTCTGTGGCTTAGGGTCCTGATGACTCCTAGTTTGTGCTGTAATGGATGGTGGGAGTCAAACAGTAAGTATTGATCTGTGTGGGTGGGTTTCCTGTAAACTTCTACTCCTAGGCCACGGTCAGGTCTGATGATGACTGCACAATCCAGGAAAGCCAGCCTGTTGTCCTGGGTGTCTTCCCTAGTGAACTTAATATTAGGATCCACTGCGTTGATGTGGTCTGTAAAGGCCTGTACTTCCTGTGTCTTTATTTTAACCCAGGTATCATCTACATACCTGAACCAGTGGGATGGTGTTGTCCCTGGGAAGGTGTTGAGTGCCTTCTTCTCCACTTCTTCCATGTATAGGTTTGCTACAATTGGTGACACTGGGGAACCCATGGCACAGCCATGCTTCTGTCTGTAGAAGTCCCCTCTGTACATGAAATATGTGGTGTTCAGACACAAATCAGGCAAATCAAGGAGGCTTCACCACCAGGTCACAGCTAACGACCCATTCTTGATGGGTTTCAGCACCTTAGGCCATTGTTTACCTTAAGGCCATGGACACTAATGTCTCCCTAACGAGCCTATTCAGGCTTTGTTCATCTTATGAGCCAATCAGACCAGGGGACAAGAGGTCAAGCTGACTATAAGAAGGTCTCTTGCACTAGCTGTATTCAGACCGATGAAGCTGTTTGGATGAACAGCAAAACGTTTCTGTCTCTCAAAAAGAAGTCCAGGAGCCATGACTCAACTCCCGAACAGAGAAACAAGTCAGCAAGGAACGAAACAGCTTATTATGGGATGCAGAGGGAGACGTGGCCACTGACAAAGGCCTGCAGGAATCCAAATAGGGCGAAAGCGATCAGGAAGCAGCCGATGGCATCCTCTAAAGACGGGCCTGAGGAACTTTGGAGAAGGGAGGGAAGCCAGAGGCGGGGAGGGGAGGCGGGCAGGAGGAGGAAGACGGGTGAGGAAGGGCCAGATGTCCCACCCTGGCCTCTGTTTCCAGCTGTTCTGCTTCTTTTTTCCACCCGACTTCTAGCGCTGCCCGACTGCTTGAAGCCTTGGAAACGCATGCCACCTCACAGCCTGAGCATCCTACTAGTCCTCAGCAAGGCTCCTCTTCCAACTGGGCACTGGGTTCCGTGGACCGGGCTCGCCCTCGGACTCCAGCGCTTTGCAAATGAACCGGGCAGGGCCTTTTCAAGTCAATATGTATCCGTTTCACTCCGCTGGGCGGGAGCTGCATTAGCCTGTCCTCCTAGACACCTATTTCCAGAAAACAACATTGCCACACCCATCCACACCCACCCCCCTGCATTCATTTCCCCCACCCCTTTCTCCCCCAACCCCAAAACCCACCTGTCTCTGTGTGACAAGTGTCACCTGACATCAGTAGTTGTGTGACAAACGTGAAGTAACATTCTTTTTTTTCTTTCCCCTTTTTAAAAAATATTTTTATTTATTTCATATCATCGGAATCCCTACATAGGATGGGGGATGGGTGGGGTGGAAAATCTAAGGATAAAAGCAGGGAAAGTTCAAGTGGTATATTTACAATATTTTTCTATATATTAATACACAGACTATATTTTAATTTCCCAATAGTGTTGGAGTCTTTTTTAGCTATTTAGTTCTTTTTTCATAAAAAGTATATAGTGGTTTCCAGCAGTCTCTTGCCTTCTGTAACTCTTTGTCCTTTATCAGTTATGTTATGTCCATTTCAGCTGCTTCGAAGAATTTTTCCAAAAGTTCTTGTCTGTTTGGTGTTTCTGCAACTTTCCAATATTTGGCATATAAAATTCTTGCTATTGTGACAGTATACAATAACAAATGCTTTATCTTAACATCCTTAATTTCTGTCATGATATTTAATATAAATATTTCTGGTTTAAATGGAACTGTATAGCACAGCATTTTTTGTAAGATCTCATATACCATTTTCCAATATCTCTTTGCTACATCACAAGTCCACCACATATGATAAAAAGACCCTTCTTTGTTGTTACATTTCCAGCATTTATCTGAGGTATTTCCATATATTTTTGCTATTTTTGTGGTGTCATATACCATCTATAAAACATCTTATATATGTTTTCTTTTAAATTTATTGCCTTAGTAAATTTTACATTACACTCCCATAATTGGCTCCATTGTGCTAATTCAATATTATGTCCCAGATTTTGTGCCCATAATATCATACAGTCTTTCACAATTTCATCCTGCATTTTCAACTCTAACATGTATTTATAAATTTTCTGAATCAGCTTTCCCTCTGTTCCCAAGAGGAGTTTATCCAGTTCAGTTCTCTCTATATAAAAACCCTCTTTCTTATCTTTAACAAACCTCAAGGTCAATTGTGATTTTGCCCACCAATCTAATGTCACTTTTGGATTTTGGAATTCTTCCTCTGTCTTTAGTTCCTCTTCATTGAAGTAACATTCTTTTTTTAACCGCTCCTAAGCGCAACACTAACAGAGACAAAACGGACGGGAAGTAAAGTGTTCTGCTTCTGCTTATATACCGCCCATACCACTACAAGTAGTCTCTGGGCGGTTTACAATTTTTTAATTACAGTGTGCAGGCTACACATTGCTCCCCTCCCCAGCAAGCTGGGTACTCATTTTACAGACCTCGGAAGGATGGAAGGCTGAGTGAACCTTGAGCCTGCTACTGGGGATTGAACCCCCAGGACATGAGCACAGTTTTACCTGCAGGACAGGCATTTAACCACTGCGCCATGACCGCCAGAGAAAGATGGAGAGAGTTTGCCAAAGCAGTGCCCTGAGAAGGCAGAAGGCAGGAAGGGGGCGACGCTGAGGTCGCCATGTCAGATGACACAATACTGTTATTTAAGGAGAAAACAAAGCCGGCAGAACAACAGAGGAACTGTAAGAGGACTGCGCAAAAGAAATCTGGTAAGAAGAGAAAACTAGTTGTGGGGTGGCGTGAGTTCGAATCTAACAGCTCTGTGGAGTGGAGAAGATTGAGGATTCTTATGAGTCGGCCCGGGGAGGGAGGAAGACGAGAAGAGACACTTGTGTGTGTCTCTAGCATCCCGTGGACCAGGGAGGACTCAGAGTTGAGAGACTCTGAGGTCCCCGAGGGTGGAAGAGAGCTCCTCTCGAATAACCCTAGTGTCCCCCTCCCCAAGTGTTTGAAGAATTAGAAGCAGAGCACTGCTCTGGCTTCCTCAGAGGATTTACTGATGTTTAAATATATATGTGGGTGTTAAGTTGAATTCTTTTTGGTAACCACAGGGAAGTGGCCATTCCCTGTGTCTTAAGCAGGGGCAAAGACTGGCAATCTTTGCCCCACAATACCAACGAAGTTCCACCATCTTCGTTTGATTTTAGAGAAGTTAGAAAGATCTATTCTTAGGCAAGGGATCGCAGTTAACTGGGGAAACAGAAATGTGGGAGAGTTGTGTATGGTTGCTGAATCACATGTTGGCGTGTATGATGGGCATTTGATTGTTGAGGTGTGAGTCCGTTTGATGCTTGTGTGGGAGAAATCATAGGAACACAGTTAGACCTTTAAAGTAAACCTATGGGGATAAATTAGTGCAGTTTATGCACCCCCTTTTGATGTGCGATGTGGTAACATTGGAATTCTGCCACCAGAAGTAATGATTTTGGTATTAAATGGAACATGAGTAAGCTTTAAGAAGAACCCCTCTAACTAGGATGAGGCAGGACTTTACCATCTCAAATTAAGATTCTAGCCCTCAGGGAGGACAGACCAATTATGACCTGCTAGCAAGAGGTGTGTGAATGTACAAGGACGTGCTTAGTTAATTAATATAAGAGACTAAAAACTCTGCCAACTAGGAGACCCCTCCAGCAATTTTGATAATACCAGGGGGAATATGGGCAGTGAGAAAAATACTTTTGAATACTCAGGGATAAACAACATCCCGCATATTTTGTGACTGGCTGGTCACGCAACAAAAATTTACCAGCTGAAGGGATGTTTTACAAGGAAGAAAAAATAGTAGAAGGAAGGCAGCAAGACAGAAGTGGGATGGATAGGTATGATGTTGAGGGAACGGGAGGAGAGCACGGAGCATTGAGGGGACAGGAAGTGCTAGATGGGGGATGCGTACCCCTAAATTGCCTTATTCAAGCATTCAGGAGGTACTTCCATCCCGCTCACGCCAATGCCCAACTCCTTGGATATGGAAGCTTTAAACAGAACTAAGGGTTGCTATGCACCACATGAGGAGACAGGTAGGGACGTTATTTCTGAACTATTAATAGTCAAAAGCAGGGAAATCAAATCTTAGTATCAACTGTTGTGTGTGCTTGATGTGTAATTAATTGAGTGTGAGTCCGTTTGGTATGCGGGGAATTTATGAGCATACTACTAAACCTTTAACAAAAAGGTAGATGGGCATAACTTAATTCAGCTTCTGTGCCCTTTGTTAAGGAACCCTGTGGCAAGATTGGCACATTGCCATGAGGAGACCTGATTTTGATATTGAATGCAACAAATGTAAATTTCAAGAAAGTCCCCTCTGACAAAGGCAGGACTTTAACATCCCAAAGATTAAGTTTCTAGCCCTCAAAAGGGGAGGGTGGCAAGCCACGTATTGCCTGTTAATATGTCCAGAGGCAGTAAAAATCACCCAAAATGAGAAGACCCCAATTTTATAAACCAGGGAAGTATAGACACTGCAAGAAGATATTTTTGAATACTCAAGCCGCATGTTTTGTATAACTTAGCCTGGCTTGTTACACAATATAGTTCACCACCTATAGGGACATTTTAAGAAGAAATCATCACAGGGCGTTTGAGAAATACGTTTTTTTTTTTTTTTTTGCGGCCGGTCCCATGGGTGAAATGAACATCCACCCCTTTTCAGACCGACTATGTGCTCTGAAAAGACAGCTAGCATTTTTGTACTCATAGCCCAGCAAGCTAGCAATTAAAAAACCAAGTGATAACATCATTCCTTAAGATTTTGCACCTAAAAGGCTTAGGGCAGCCTTTCCCCCTCCCCTTGCAAGTAAGCCCTGGCTGGAACCATAAGACAATTTAATTTGGAACAAGGAGATTCTTAGGAGCAACTGAAAATAAAATTCCCTCCCATCTCCCACCTAGATCAGGACCTTGGAGATGCCATTAGAACGGGGAGAGGAAAGGAGAGAAAGAGACAGAGAGAGAAGGAGGGAAAGAGAGAGAGAGAGAGAGAGAAAAGAAATAGTTAAAGGAAACGAGGTAGAAGGAAAGTGTAAGTCAGGGACGAGAATGGGCAGGGTTCATGATGGGCAGACTGAGGCAGCAACCCACAGAACGCTCCAGCAATTGAGAAGCAGAGGCTCTATTTGTATCCCATTACATTATTTAATCCAAGCTTTTAGACAGTTCCTATTTCCCCAACAAAATTTGTCTAAATCTCTGAATATGGAATCTTTATCCAAATCCCTTGTAGTACGTCAGCTCCATGAGGAAAACGAAGGGCCTGAGACTTCTGTGCTGGAAGTGGTCCAAAGCAGGGACTCCCCCTTCCTCTTTTTAAAGCAGCTGCTAACAGGTTTTTGAGAGCAGGACAAGGTTTTTTTTTATTTAGAATACGAAGGGGTTCTTAAAAGCCGCCAAAAAGGTAAAAATAACATAAAATAAAATCATTTTTCTTGTTCTCACACTCTGGCTGGAAACGCCTGTGACATTTTTTTTTTTAAGGCGTATCAATAACGCGGGGTCTCACACTCTGGCTCTTGTTTCTTTGTACGAGAGCCATGCATCCCAAATTAGGCTTAAGTAGATAACTTCACAAACCACAGGGATAATAGGTTGCCTTAATTAGTTTAGTGCCCTTTTTTTTTTTCCTCACCTAATTACAGGGTAATTGAAGGGGCTCACCTTCCTGCCTCAGGCTGTGTAATGCAGCCTGCGGGGAGAATTCAAAAGTCCATTGCCCCGCCTTCCTTTTTCTGCCTTCACCCCCCCTCCTTCCCCTTCACAAAGTTGACCTCATCCCTCTTCCCTCAGGAATTTCAAGCATGCTGCAACCAGCAACCAGCCTGATTTTTTTACACCTCTTTCTGGACATCCTGTATTCCTAAAAATCTTTGCTAACGGCGAGCCCTTTCTTCCTCTTTGAGCCAGCCAAGGGAAAAAAATGCCTTGCTTTGTTTCCTTCTTTCTCCTTTTTGACTTAATAATGCTCACCTAGCCTTATTTCCGTCTGAGTTTTTTTTTTTTTTTAACCCTTTCCTTTCCAAGTAGGACACCTGCTGGAAATAGACTCTTAGTTACTTGATAGCTATTAAACTACTATCAGCCTTTTTCCTCTCTTTCTATCTATGTGTGGTCAAGCAGTTTGTGCCATGGCATGTGTCACTCCAAACCAGCCAGCAGAGACACTAGGAGAGGGCTTCCTGCCTTTTATTTTTCCCCCTCTTTTTCTCTCTATTGTTTTGTGGGGGAATGGGGGCTTTTGCAAGCACCTGACTTTTACTTTGAGGTGAGGCTGACAGGCCAGCAACTTCACCCTTTTTATACCCTTTTGCGCCAGCATAGAGAACTAGCTGTTTTTGAACCTGGTGACATCGTCACTATTTTTAAACCCATGGCGGATGCCAACATGTGTGAGGCTGTGTACTCGTGGGTGTTTGCATGTTTTTTTCTTGAGTGACGAACCAGAAGAGCTCGTCTTGCCTCACACACACACACACACACACAGCCCCCGACACGCACTAGGACAGATTGGCGCCTTTGCAGCCTTGCAGAGAGACACTAATTCTTTTTACCATCTTTTTTTTTTTCTCGCCGTGCCCTTGGGGACTTGGTAGTAATATGAATGTGGTGCCTGCTCCTATTTTTCCCCAATCCTGTATCAGCTGTACTTTTTCCGAGACTATACCACGCCACATTCCAAGCCCATCTCCCCCTGGCGCATTTTGCTTCATGCTCAGAGATCACTTTGCGACCCTGGGACATTTTTGCCTGTTCCATTTTGATTGTCCCCATGTAGCAGAGCTATTTGACTTTGGGGCTGAGATCTATCTCAGGTGCCTGTTTGGGAACGCCTGAGCCCCTCGCTTGTGAGATCCTGCGAGATCATCTTGCAAGCACTCATCATACACTGCCGACTATAGATGCGTCCTCACCATAAACTTTGGCTTCCCCCATTCACAGACTGGTTCTACAAAAACGGAAGCCTTATCCTACCTTTTGCAACATTTTTTTCCTCTCCTTCCTGTTTTTAAGACTGTCAGATAGACTGTGCCACCCTGCCTTGCAGCACAAAGACAGCTGCGGGGGCATTTCGTGTGTGTTTGTGTTCTGTGTCTGTTTGTTTCGTTCGTGTGTGTGTGCTTAATTTTTGTCCAGATATGCCTGGGATGCAGGACTTTTCGCACTGGGAAAGCACCCCTGCCATTCCTCATTTCTGGAGCCTGGAGTCCTTTGGTTTGGACGACCGGCAGCGTCTCTCGTGAATACTGTCCGTGGGACCTCGCCTGTGGTCCATGAGGCTATCCATCCCACACCCCTGATGACATCGCCGCGATGATTTCGCTCTGCACGTCCTTTCGGTGTGGACCCCCCTTCTACCTGCGTGGACCTGAGCCAACTACCCAGAGGGGAAGAGCCCGGACCGGTGTCGCCTTGCATCTCCCTGGACGAAGGTCGATGAAGTGCGCTTGACCTGCGGTCATCCTGCCTGTTCTTGGGGGGCGCCTTGGCTTTATGCGCTTTGAAGACCCCCACTGCCGTTCGTTGCCTTGCCCCCATGCATCCCGGGTGGACAGGTTGTCATCCTGTCTATCCGCCGCCTTTCCTTTATTCTTTCCTTTTCTTTGTTTGTGGGGGGGAGAGGGAGATTTACAGCCACGAAGCCGCACAGCCATTGATTCCGGTTTTGGACTGCGGCCAACAGACTTCACGTCTGCAATTTAACCCCCTTTTCACCGGGACAGAGACTTGGGGTTTAACTACTGCTTTCAGACCTTCATTGATGCCTGTGCGCGTGCCCTGGATCACCATGAACTTGTGTTGCCACACACGCACGCACCAGCCTCCCAGCATCCGATAAGTGAGCGTTTATTTTTTTTTCTCCTGCGTACGGTAGGCTTCAGAGCAACTTCACATATTTACATTACCCTGGGCTCTATTATGATAGTGTTTATTGTCTATTATTGATAGTCACTGTGAAAACTCTTACTGAAGTGCTTCTCTGGATGTGCCTTTTTATGTAATGATCATGCTTGGCCACTGAAAATGCTTTTTACTCACAAAGCATTGAGTGCCAGAGATTATGACTTGCCTTTCTATGCAATTTGTATTGAATGAGAGACATTTTGGTGCCCATGGGTGTTCACGAGCCTTTCTACCAAAGAAAAAAGTGGCTTTATGAAGTAGCTATATCTACATTATTTTCTTCACCAAAGACACTGATGAACTAATCTTGGCCCCATGTTTACGGGGCAGATTTTTGTGTGTAAACTATCAGCCACAGAGACATTTCTGACCGGATTTCAACGGCTCATTCATGACTTTACCATGAGAAATGTATGGCGCAAGGTGGGTTTTTCTAAGCACCATCTAGATGTGTCTTATGCCTTTTTCAGCCTTCATGATATGTATATTACCTTTATTTAGTATCATTGCAAATGTCTATCAATTGAGAATGCACACACAACTGGGTGATTCTGCACAGCCTGCTATTATCTGAGTTTGAATGCACACCACACACACCTAAATAAGGTTGGAAAAAACCTGGCAAAGTAGCCTGGCCCACATATTTCCTTGGTGGGCTAAGAAGGGCATATTTTCCTTATAAGTATTTGGTTTGCAAAATGAACCTACAGTGTGGTGCTTTGTTAGAATTCAGGGTTCTCAGCCTGACTACCAAACACACAAACACGTTATCTCACATGTGCATTGCTGTGGCAGGCAAATTAATTTGAGTTTCATGATTGTCCTAAAATAAGGTAATGAACAAATCTGCTGTTTAAAGCATGTTTAATTATCGCTTTGGGACGGGGATCGTGATATCCAAGTCTATCACAATATTATCAAAAATTCTTATGCCAGCCCCCTTCAACAGTTGAGAATATCCTTGAGAAGTGTACAACATGGCCTGGGAGGTTACCTGATACTGCTGTGACCACGATGCATTTCTCCAACAGGGGAAACTTAAATGCTGTGGTCCATGGAACATATCCATCCATTGCAGTCTGTGGGTCCGACCAGGGGGAAGTCTTCTTACATCCCAAGCATGGCAACACTTCATCTGTTAACTTAACATTTTACTCTAGAAAGTGCCCTAGTGAATTAAGGGGTGGTTTCCTTGGCCTTCACCTATTTGATGCGTCCCTCACCATGAGACGCCACAAATCATGTTGTGATACTTCATTTTGTTAACTGTGCCTATAAGCCCTTTGGGGAAAAAGGACTGAGAATGTTTTCTGACTGCCCTGCCTAAATTTTTGTCAGGAAAATAGAAAGTCCTTCCATGAGCCATGAAGACCATCTCACCCCAGGAATGACATAGGGGGGGCTCACGCAATGTTCACACTTTTGTACATATACCTTTGATATGTTTTGTTCGTCCCTTACAAGTCCATGACGTTTTCTGGGAAATTTACTGGCATAAATTTCCAGAAATCCGTTCAGGGCCGAGTGTAAGGAGGACATTTGACTAATTATATATTTATAAATATATATGGCTGCTTTACTAACCACAGGTATGGACAAGCCCTCATGTATTCAACAACAATGTATTCTAAGCAATACATATATATATATAGCCACACTAGTGACACGAATAATGTAGTTATATTCACTTAAGCACTCCACGTATATATATATATATATATATACATATATGTATCACATACACATGTATCTACAGTTGTATTCTTGTAAACTTAGAATCTTTGGTCAAGCCTTTCCGGCTAGAATAGAGAAAGGAACTTCCGCAAAGTCAGCTAAGGCAATTATGAATTCAAGGATCCAATTAAGTTCCTAAGCTTTGAGGATCACACACTAGCAATTAACGTGTGTCCAAGGCGTACCAGGAGGCCTTATCTCAGCGTCTGGTTTTAACTGTCAAATGTCCAAGGACATAAGGATGATCCTACCCTCCCTGCCTGTGAGGGGAGGAGATCAAACGTACCAGTTAGAACTTTTAGGCAAGTGT